>JAHWFP010174096.1:0-26769 GCA_023313725.1 Lithobius niger | reverse complement strand
AAGTTTTGACTACAAAATATTAAGTTGCTGACATACATCATTGGAAAACTAAAAATAAAAAACAATTTTCGCATGAACCTCCATAAATCCACCTTTGTGAAACACAATAGTTCAGAAAGACAAAAGTTATGAAAACTGACGTTAGATTCAGACAGTTGATTTAAAAGAAAATTGTGTGGGAATCTCTCAGATAAACGAAAATTCTACCAACTAGAAGATCGAATTATCAAAGTAGCTCGGTTCATGGAGGTTACAAAATGTCCCTCAGCGAGATATTGAAAGTTAGCTAATATTTTTCAGCCCTTGTGCTATTTATTAGGCGAAAACTGTATGTCTGCCTAAGAAACACTCGGTTGAAGAAATCATCAACATAACTTTCAAAAATTGTATCACAATCAAGGGCTATTAAATTTAATAATACCACTGATAATCGACCAAATCCTATAATTTAGTCCCTACATCTTCTTTTTAAAGGTACATTTCTCCCAGCGCCATTTTTCTCAGTCTTCCACATCAAGTATGGCCCCAAAGTTCTATTTACGTACCGTTAGTCAATCCCTTGCCCAAAATCCGTTTTACAGTAAAATGTGACATCTAAGAGATTTTCTGTTGAATATTGGGAACTAATTTAATAGGATCCTGCGATTATATGATCCTTTGCGCGCTTACAATAACTTTGACATTTCATCTGTGTGTGTGTAAGTACTAATTTTTAATCGTTTGCTGGTGAGATCAAAACTCTAAATGACTAATGTGGTAAAAATTAACATTATTTATGCCAATAGATCGCCGAAGAAAAATTATAAGATACTCGCCTAAAAAATTATAAAGTGTGATGTTAAAATAGGAAAATCATTCCGGTTTGCGATGACACAATTTTTGCGTTCATCCTGTTTCGTCTACGCCCAAGGCCAACTGAGATAGCAGCAGAGTTCCTCTCTGCGAGGAACGTAGCTACTATCTTAGTTGGCCTTAGTTGGCATTGTTTTACTGTACAGAGTCTCGCGAAACGGTGCGGTAACACGTGCGGATGGCGATCTGCGCCTGGCTGTTATAAGGCAGGCAGAGTGTACTTTTTAATGCAGAGTGGTATTCCCATTGTGAATACCACTCGAGTCTAGTTTAAGTGGCAGGTCAGTTTTCTCAATCTTTCGTTACATTCCCTAGCTGATAAAAACACCTCAAAGAATCGATCAGTGTTTTTTTTTGAAATTGCAACTCGTGACGGATCAGCCGCATAACCACTGACAAGAAATAGTACGAAAAAGTTGTGACAACCGTAAGGTTAGCCAATTTGTTGAATTTATCTGTCCATCAACTGAAATTTGTGAAGCGCGTGCTTTTAGGTGCAGTTTTATAATAACATACTAATAATGCAGTTTGGCACTCATAAGAAATGCGATGGAAGTAGCTAGGTTGCCGGCCGCTTATACTGTTCCATTTACATAAAACATTTGTATGCGCATGGCGAGCAAGTACAGTGTATTTACATTTTCATTTTATTTTTTTTCTCAGTGGGTCGTGTATACTCTGGTCTTTTCAAAAAAAAGTTTAAGGTCAACCTCATTTAAGAGGTGCTGGAAAGTGTTAATATACTTTGCGGTTAACAAGTTCGAAGGAAGTGAGTTCCATGGCTTTACTACCCTCGCTACAAATGATGACCTACGCATTAGGGTGCAGTGAAAAAAACTTTTTTTTCGGAATTCTGAATAGCTAGGGTGTGGAAAAGTTGCCTTTTAGTATCACTATCACACATAAAAAATTTCATCACTCTAAGATGATGTCTCGAGGGTCCACCATGGGGCTTCAAGTTTAGCATTGTTTAACATAGGCAAAATAGCTGAAAAATGAAAAAAAAATTAGTTTAACTGCTTTAAAATTTCATTTTGACATTAGGCTATCTCATTTGATACTCACAGAGCGGATCGAAGGTAACTATAATTGCAAGAAATATTTTTCTTGCACGATAATGTGTGTTGAACAGTTATGGGCCAAAATAGGCTAAAACGCCACTTTTTTGGCCATTTTCAATGTCAAACTATACCCACATTTTTTAAACAAAAATTTAATTCTTTTTTGAATCTAGCATGTTTGTAGATGGTTTTTGAGAGCATGAAACTAGACAATGTTAAAATTGAGTTTTAAACCTGCCAAATAATATTTTTTCATTTTTCGGCTATTTTGCCTATGTTAAACAATGTTAAACGTGAAGCCCCTGGTGGATCCTCAAGACATCACGGTAGAGCGATGAAATTTTTTATGTGTGATAGTGATGCTAAAAGGCAACTTTTCCACACTATTGCTATTCAGAATTAGGAAAAAAAGTTTTTTTCACTGCACCCTACTACGCATTTCTAGTCGTGCAGCCGGTTTGTTTAATTTTTAGATGTGCATGTCTCGTCCTGGATATCAGTGTTGAATATACCTCTTAAAATCTGGAGAGATATCTGTGTTAAATATACCTCTTAAAATCTGGAGAGTAAGGGTTAGATCCGCTTTCAAGCGTCATAATTCCAAGGAAACCAGATTCAATAGCTGGAGGTGGGTTTCATAAGTTAAATCTTTCATCCTGGTTACAGACTTCGTAAACCGATGTTGGACCGACTCTACATGGTCATGTCCTGTAAAACGTTTGGGGACCAAACCTGGCTAGCATATTTCAATAAGGGGCACCCTTGTATTCCCAAAGATGGGTTTTGGCATCTCCAGTTCAGATGAAAACGCACGTTTCATAGTACGCAGTCGGTTCAAAGAATTTTTTACTACGTGATTGCAATGAAACACTGTTTTTTGTAAAGTCGATGTGAACCAAACTCCCAAACTTTCAACATGATTACATCTGGTAGTGTAGTATTTTCGATGTTATATGTTTGGCGCCTATTAGTGTACTAAAATATGTGGAAAGTTGTACAGTTCGTCGACCATATATGTACGTTTGTTACTTCTTTGTGGAGGGTGACAGTACGTGTTTTATTTAATATTGATGCATGGCAAATCAAAACGTCAAGGATTTATGTCTCAAGACGTTCAGTTGACGTACATTAAGTTCTGATTAATCCTCTATTGAATGTCTGATTATGATTGAATTTAATAAGACATTAAATTCGATTTATCAGAAACCCGTGTACCCCTTACTCGATTTTATTGTACTTACGAGTCCGTTACGAAATTAAATTTAGTAGTAAAGCGTAGAATGCATGTATGTGGGAAATTTGATATTAATCGGATAATGGATTTAAATGTTATCGTGGATTGATGCAGACAGACAGCAGGCAGACAGACAGACTGCTCTGAGCTTCTTCATCCCGCAAAATCGAACGTCTTGCCTTTCTTTCATAATTTTAATACATACTTTCTTAATTTTAATAATTTTTATACAACTATAATAGTGTATAAAATTCCTTCTCCAATGGGTTCAATTGGTATTTTTGCATTAAATTTAAGAGTGGTAAAAACGTTTGTTATTGTAGTATACATGGTAATTCACCTTAGTTTTTTCTTTAAGCTACTCGTCCTTACCTTTGCAAAGTACTGTTTTTTTTTTTATAAGTGTGCATATACCCCCGTTTATCTAGGCTTTTAAAGAAAGATGCACCTTTCAGCCCTACGTTGGTGTGGAATAAAAAAAAAATGTCTGGCCATAAAGTACGTTATCGTCCGTTTTCCTTCAAACTGACAGGTTCTTCTTCGGCTGTGTTTTCCTTGTGTCGTTTTGTATTATTCTTACAGTCGAAACTTATACAAGGTCAACATTTCGGTACGCCGAGACAAGTATTTTCTGGGATGTAACCCAAAGTTACGTTTTCGTGCAGAAGGGAGTTGTTTTCGTGTATAAGTAGCTCTAGTGCACACAGCGGTGGTATGCTACTTGCAATAGCATTAAAAGTCAACCCTATATGCCGAAAAACAATACTGCTCGTTTTAAAGGGCCGCTGTCAACCCCAGAGCTGTGGTTGTGGATGTACTGGGATGAGGGCAGGGTTAAATGGATCACTTTGCTTTGGGATAACTACGTTAACATGGTGACTAGAAGTACCACTGAGACACTACACTGATGTGTCAGTATTTGAACTTAAAGGTTGCAAGTGCCAATTTCTGTTCCAACGTTATGAGTATTAGGTAGTCCCCCTCAGCCGCCGCCGATAGCCGAAGCAGCCGCCGGAAATAGGACAGCCGAATATTCGACTTGTTTTTGTTTCGCTAGCCATTAACCAGCCGCCGCCAAAAAATATACAGGCTAGCCATAAAATAATTTTAAATTTGTTAAATATCACACTCACTTGCGATTCGGTCTCACTTTTGGAACAGTGTGAATTTGTACCTTGAATCTTCAAAATGCGAATCGGACGTAAAAATTTCCGCTTGGTATCAAGTTAGCACTCACGAAATTGCGCGAACGATAACACAGGGCTGTTTGGGGTATACGGCCTCTATCTGCTCTTCGCTGGCTGCCAGTTTTAGGCAATGAGCTTGTCCTAAGCTGGTCACATGACTGAAACTCCCTGAGGGCAGAAATCTTCCCGTTTCATTAGAGTTTATTTCTGTCCGCTTCTGGTTTGAGGGGTGCTAAATAGAAAAGTTGGACTTAGAAAATTTTGGGTCGTCAGTTTTTTGCGGACCACCCTGTATGATTTGCAGCATATTTCATGTGTTAAAATTGTGTTGACATAGCCTACTTAAAATTTGATGTGGCGTAAAACTAAAACCTGCATAAGGCTACATAATAATGCTTTAGCTTCTACATTTTTTTTATATTGCTCCGATTTTAACGTAGGAATTGCCACAATTAGTGTTGGCTAAGTCGACAGCCGCCGAAATTGACTTAAGCCGTTAGCGACCGAAAAAATTGTCAGCTAAGATTGGCTAGCCGAAATTCGGCCGAATTTTTTCATTAGCCAGCCGAATAACGTAAGATTGAACGGCTGAGGGGTCTAGTATTAGGTTCACAGAACCACAGATGTAGATTCACACAAAGTATTTTTTAGATTTCAGATTTAAGATCCATTATTTAAGCTTTGAAGAATCAACGGGCATTTGGATACAAAAAAATGATATAGCAATAACTGAGTCTTACATCCCTCTGAATAAAACTCTGCCTGGAAAAACGCGCACTGCGTCTGATAACACTAAATAACACTAGCCGCCCTTGCCAAAAAATTCGATGAATAGGCAGGTGTACTTTTCTAGACTCACGGGACGAATACTATTTTTTTTTCTTTTGTCAAAAAACTTAATGAAACCAGTAAGTCACTAAAACTCTAAATTTGTGGTCTTTGACAAAAACTCAATTAATATAGCTGTATTACTTTCCAAAGACTCATTAAATGAAGCCTTTGCTAAAAATATCACTATATGTACTGTAAAAAAAATCCTCAATATAAACAGTCACGGACAGTGAAATATGGAAACTTCTGCAGGGGCAACAAGAATGGACTGATCGATTAGTCGTACCACTCCATTCAATTGAATCAGTTGTATGTCTTCTGCACATGACGTCATCTGGCTGGCTGGAAGCCACTGCACCACCACCTGTAGAAACTAATCTATTAAGCTACATAGCAATGAAGCCAACATTTCCAAAGTCTTTATTTCATGATCGTGATTTAAGGAGCAGCAAGACCGACATGAAGGGTCAATCATACTTGGATGCTCAATAAACATGTGAACTTGTCAATGTGGGAACTTGTCATTGTGGATGTATGTATTTCGGACCCACACGGGGAAAAAAGGATGGTGAAATGCAATGGGCTGGGCTTAGTCAGTACAAACTCGCGCATCGCCTAGCGACGCCTACCACTTAGGGCGCGTTTATGCAAGACTCGCATTTGCTTTCTCGCAGCTGAAATTTAATCGCGATGGCAGAGGTGACATTGCCATGGTAACAACGCTAAATGCATTAGCTAAATGCGACATCGTTTGAGTAATACTTGCAGTCTTATAATCCGTGCCACTAATATAAAGAATTCCTCATGACGAAACAATTTTCCCAAACGCTTCTGAACTCACGTTATTTGCTGTTTTCGTTGCGAGGCGGCAGACATAAAACTGCCGCCATATTGGAATTTGATGTGATTTCTAGCTTCTAGCTGCGAGAATGCAAAAGCGAGTGGTTGCGTAAACGTGCCCTTACTCTGGGCGGGCCATTCCCAGGGCGGATCCAGAATTCTGTAAAGGGGACTGCTCTACCAAACTTTTACACCAACTCCTTTTATATAATGAAATACGTACGCACATCAAAAATTACGATCTGAAATACTTTTAAGTCAGAAATCATGAAATTGTACCGACCCCGGGAGCTGTAGCGGGGGTGGAGGGGGGGGGGGTGAAAGGGAAGGGCTATGACTAGTTTATTTCACGATTTCTGACTTTAAAGCATTTTTTTGATTCCCTGAACGGACGTCTGTCAGTATCAAACCAACGAACCCTGCCACATCAACATGTTTTCCATCAAGATATGAAATTAATCAATTATGGTAATGAATAAATCACTCGTTAATCCTCCTGCCTACGGTAGTCTATAAGTTGTCAGCCACAATTACCAGCAGGATTTTAATTTAAACATTACTTTAAGCAAGATTTTACTTTACAATTTAGCCCCCCCCCCCCACCTGCGGTGGACAAAATGGTCGACCCATATTTTTACTATCCAGATTTTATTTTGATTTAAGTCTTTCCTCACCCCCCCCCTCCGCTCTAACCTTCAGTAGAGAAATTGTGGCTTTAAACGTTACTTTAAACTCTATCCTCCCCCCCCCCCCCATCCTCCGGTAGACAACTTGTCACCCTACTTTTTCCTAGCAATATTTACTTTGAACATTACTGCAAGAAAGATTTTACTTTAAACTTTAGCCATTCCTTTACCTTCGGTAGACAAGCTGTCACCTCACATCTTTTATAGCAAGATTTTATTTTAAACTTTATTCCCGCCCACCTCCGGTAGACAAGTTGTCATCAACATACCCCCTCCTCCTTCCCCCCAAAGATTTTACTTTAAACCTGAGTGCTGATGAATAAATCACTCCCAAGCTCTTTCGGTAGATAAGTTTTCGCCCAACAATTTTCCAGCATTAAACATGATCAGGGGAAAAATTAATCAGTGTTCCCCCATTCCCTACGTCCCCTCCCCCGACCATCACCAAGAAGAATATTATATCCACGAAAAGTTTTCGAGAAAAGTTTCTTCCACTTACGCAATGATTTATGGAAAATTGCCAGCTAATTAAAACGAGAGGAAGAATTTCAGTGAAACAGACAATTCAGTAAAATGTGCATCCGTACTAGGGGATTTATGCATTCGTCTGACAAGCGTTTTAAAATAGAAAAATAATAAAGATAAAATAAAATAAACTCAGGTGTTTCTACAAACAACTTACAGACGAAGTCTAACCCAAAGCTAAGTTCTTTTTTTGACACAGTGTAGCAAGCAAACAGGTGTGGAGATATTCGTGGGTTGGTTGGAGTTACTGAATGCACGTTCCCTGCCAAAACTAATGGATAAGACTGCCCAGCAGTGTAGCCGGCATTTTCGCTGCCCATATTTCATTGTCCGTGACTGTACGTGGTCTACGACAAAATTCAATAAAGTTGTGTGTTACTTTCTAAAGACTCACTGCATTCGAGTTCTTTGGCAAAACTCACTAAATGCACAGTCTTTGCCAAAAGTCTCTAAATGTGTGTACTTTCCAAAAAAAAAAAACTCAATAAGTACGCGGTCTTTGCCGAAAATTCAACAAATGTGTGTACTTTGCCAACAACTCAATAAATATGTGGTCTTTACCAAAACTCACTAAATGTGCGGTTTTGCGAAAACTCAATAAATATGTTAAGCCTATTTTGCCAAAAGAAATTTACTAACTGTGTGGTCTTTGCCAAAAACTCACAAAATATTTCCCATTGCAAAAACCGGAAGTTAATCACTACTGTAGCAACAATCAGGCATCATAACAGAAAAATACGCATACACGACAAAATAGAACAGATGCATTTCTTCTCTTGAATATTAGGTATAAACCCTCACACAATGATGCTTGTGATGCTTTGTTTATCTTCATCAGAGGCGTATACCACGATTAAAGTTAACAGTCCTTGGGTGTTTAGTTTTGAAAAAAGTGCTAACTTGAGCGGCAGACCATGGTCTTCAGCTGAAGCAGTGCGTTTTACAAAAACCGAACACTCGAGGAATGTGAACTTTTTAATATTTTTTTCATGGTATAATTCGAATGAAGTCAACAAATCCTAGCGTGAATGTGTCTACGTAACTGTACAGGGTTTTTACCGAAAAACAAATTAAAAATAACAAATACATTAACACATCTGTTCTGTTTGTACTTTTCCATTGAGTCATTCATAAAAAAAAAACTTGATAACGGTAATTATCATTTTTTTTTTAAGTGTACGTTCACCTACACTTCGAAAGCTTGGAATGAGCCCGACACAATATACTGCATTTCAGCAAGAAATTTATCATTTCACAACAAAAGAGTTAATTCTCGCTGCAATCCTGTGCGAGTCTAGCCTACAACCATCAGAAGAAAGAAAGCAAGAAAAAAATAAAGAAGTACGCGGCATCGAGTCAGCCATTGAAAATCCGAGCCATGGGAGAGAGAGAGACACCAGGTCGTTGGGTTTGGTTGTGGGGCATTCATCCGTTGCTTCCCCCCTTTTGCCTCAGGTTACGAGCTAATACTCGATTCCAGGCATGCCTCGGTGCGTAGGCGGAGCTGGACTTTCCTATCTCTATTGCTCCAAGATTTTCACTTAAGATTGCAGGCTGGTGCAGGGATCATCCAAGAGCTCTAAACCTCTGTTGTATTTTTCAACGTTCGTCCTGGTGGCGTTTGTCCCCTTGCGTGCAACAACGTGCGTCGACTTCTACCCCCTCCCTCCCCCTACCCCTCTCCCCGCCCCCTCGCTCACCCTTCCTCTAAAGCAGTTGACGTAAGCCGCGTTCCCTTTCTCGTCGTCACTGCGGCCGACTGGACAGATAAAAGACATAGAGATAGACGTACAGAATGACGGATAACTCTAGCCTCCATGTTGCTAGCATCATCGCCATCACTGTTCCTTCTTCTCTTATCGCGTCCTCTTCCCTCCTCCAAAATGATTGTTCTGTACGAAAACGAGCAGACAGTATAAGTTAAGTCGAAATGAGTAGAGCCACCTAATCGCCGGTCATTGGTTCCCCCTTCTCCCTTCCCTCCCCTCCCCAACTTGGATTCGCCCATGGTTCGCCGTGTCACTACTACACTGACCACATACCTCTCTGTTGCTTCGCTTGGATGTCGGACACCTCGTCTTGAATAATGCATCAGGGCGAGAACAGAAATAGTTCAGCCACTATATATACTAGCTGTTCTGCTGAAACGCAACGTAGGTGATGGTTCCTCCCAACAAGGAAAACGTTCCCCCAAGTGAACCCCGACGACGACGACGTTTCTAGGATTACTACTCCTACTTCACCACAAACTCTTCTCCTTCTTCCCTCCCCACTTCACAATCTCCACCACCCCGCCACGTACGACGGAAGAATGGTGGAAGGGGAAGAAAACACACACACACAGGAACACAAAAGACTAAAAAAAAATACTTATGAAAAAGAAGAAAAGAAGAGAAAATGGCCTTTGACATCCTAATCATGCGTCAGGGGAATTGAAATGGAAAGAGAACCCAATAGACTCGCCAGTAGATCCAGCTACTAGCCACCACCAAACCGACTCTAGTTTCCAAATGCATTAAGCGATAAGACGCGCGAGCCCATGTGCGGGTGAGAGAACGGAAGAACTGAGCGAGTTAGAAACGATGGTGGCCGGAATGAAAGAAAAGGAGAAACACAGAAAAAACGAAAAGTCAAAAAAAAAAATGAAAGAGAAGAATCAATTTGCGTATTACGACGTGATCTGTGTGCCTGGAGAGCGAAAAGAGAGAAGCAAAACGAGGGGGGGGGGGGGTCCGGGCCGCGACGCCTCGGGGGTGGCTGGGCGGGGCGGAACAGGGAAGAAGGAACTAATTCGGTTGCCAGTTGTGCCCGCGAGCCAGATGGGTTTAAATACCATTTCCAATTAATGCGGTCGCCAGTATTAAACGCATTTATCAAGACGTTGGCTTTATTTTCCTAATGATGGTTCCAAATTTGCCTTTCAGGCCCTCGGCAGTTTAGGTACCACTGCTGGCGAGATGTCAGAAAAGATCTAACTCAGTCGAATTTGCTCTCGAATACGGAAATTAAATAGTTTTATATTGTGGAAAAAGATTTCACAGCATTTGATTGGCTCTAATAATGGTTACAGCAAGGATGTACTGCCTCCTGAAGAATAGGATTCACGTTCGAAATTCAATATTTTAGGCCTATTAAAGAATGAATGCAGCAAAACATATAGTTTGTATGCGATACGGCAACTCTGAAGAATGACGGCAATGAAACTTATCGTCCATTCGCAATTTGTCAGCTGTAAAGAATGAATGCAGCGAAACTTATAGACCACACGCAATTTAGTAAGCTGTAAAGAATGAATGCAGCGAAGCTTATAGTCCCATATGTGATTTGTAAGCTGTAAATAATGATGCAGCAAAGTTTAAATCTGCACGCGATTTGTAAGTTGTAAATTAGAATGATTGCGGATGCTTATAGTCTGTATGCCACTAGTAAGCTGTAAAGAATGACTACCGGGAAATTTACAGTCCATTAGTGATTTGTAAGCTGTAAAAAGTGAATGTAGTGAAATTTATAGTCCGTACACGATTTGTAAGCTGTTAAGAATGGCTGAAGCAACACGTACAGTCCACACGCAATTTGTAAGCTGTAAAGAATGAATGCAGCGAAACTTATAGGCCACACGCGATTTAGTCAGCAGTAAAATATGAATGCAGCAACCTTTAAGTCTGCACGCGATTTGTAAGTTGTAACGAATGATTGCAGAAGCTTATAGTCTGTATGCTACTAGTAAGCTGTAAAGAATGACTACTGTGAAATTTATAGTCCATTCACAATTTGTATGCTGTAAAGAGTGAATGCAGTGAAATTCATAGTCCGTACGCAATTTGTAAGCTGTAAAGAAAGACAGCGGCAATGTACACAGCCCGCACACGATTTGTAAGCTGCAACAAATGAATACAGCGAAACTTATAGACCACACGCAATTTAGTAAGCTGTGAAGAATGAATGCAGCGAAGCTTATAATCCCATATGTGATTTGTAAGCTGTAAATAATGATGCAGCAAAGTTTAAGTCTGCACGCGATTTGTAAGTTGTAAATTAGAATGATTGCGGATGCTTATAGTCTGTATGCCACTAGTAAGCTGTAAAGAATGACTACTGTGAAATTTATAGTCCATTCACAATTTGTATGCTGTAAAGAGTGAATGCAGTGAAATTCATAGTCCGTACGCAATTTGTAAACTGTAAAGAAAGACAGCGGCAATGTACACAGTCCGCACACGATTTGTAAGCTGCAACAAATGAATACAGCGAAACCTATAGACCACACGCAATTTAGTAAGCTGTAAAGAATGAATGCGGCAAACTTTAAGTCTGCACGCGATTTGTAAGTTGTAAAGAATGATTGCAGAAGCTTATAGTATGTACGCCGGTAGTAAGCTGTAAAGATATTTAGTAAGCTGTGAAGAATGAATGCAGCGAAGTTCATAGTCCATACACGATTTGTAAGCTGTAAAGACTATGCAGCAACTTTAAGTCTGCACGTGATTTGTAAGTTGCAAAACGAATGACTGCAGGAGCTGTATACACCACTATTAAGTTGTAAAGAATGACTACAGGGAAATTTATAGTCCATTCGCTATTTGTAAGCTGTAAAGAATGAATGCAGCGAAATTTATGATCCGTACGCGATTTGCAAACTGAAAGAAACCTAAGATAAGTACCTTCAAGTTAATAAGTAGACGTAAGTACTTACCTTGTAGAATCCTCATTCCAGTGCAATGCAGTTCTTATCTTAGCATTCAGGGAAAAACAGTCTGCTGATGTACAGTCTGCTTTCTCTGCAACGTGTTCGAGTGGAGGGAAAAAAGAAGACAAATGATTCACAGCCTCGCAACGAAAATAATGTGGAATGTTTATAGAACCTTATAGAATAAGAATCCAACGTGTGCAATGCTTAGTACAGCCAATGTTCCGTTACGAAGCTTTTCTCTTCTTCGTGGTCACGCAGGACCACACCAGGAAAGGTTTTCCACCGAAAGGTTGTGCAGTAGCTCCACCCAGTTCACTAATAGCATACGAGGTGAACAAATTAAGGATCAATTTAAGCAAACAGGTGGCATTTGTAATGACTTTATCAAGATACACACTGTATCACGCTGTTCTCGGATTCCCAGGAAACCTTCAGAAGGCTTGCTTTCCTCTTTTGGACTTGGGTTCCCTTCTTTAAACCTAGAAGTTATGCCTGTTACCCATGGATTAAGGGGGGGGGATGAGGCTTAATGGCGCGTCGACAGCTTGGTCATTGGCGCCAACTTCAGTCACATTGCAGTAGTACGGGTTGCCACTGCACCACACATTACAGAGATATTATTCAAACCCCTTATCTAAATCTTGTCATAGATCTGTACCTCCTGAAAAAATTGAAAACACCGGACAGGAGGACAGACTTATCGCCCAATTGACGCGCAATGTCATGCGGAAGATGGAAACGACGACGAACACAATCAAGATGGCGACAATCAACAAAGAAGTGTCGGACCGTATGTGGCCGTCGACACCAATAACATTCAGGAGGGGTCAACACCCCGCAAAAGCAAACAGTGAGTAAGTCGGGTGTGACCAATGCGCAAATGAGCCAACATTACCTCTTCACGGCGACTGCAGTGACACGCCGAGTGCCATTCCTCGACAGTGCCTTTAATAGCTCGTAATTTATTACCGTCCTGGCTGTCCCACAAGGTTTTTCCAAAAGCGTGCAACCTCAGACGCAGAGTTGGAAAGTCGTCTGAGGGGAACAAGGCTGAGATCCCTTCCGAGAGGGCCAGAAAGGGCCCCTTTCGCTGCAGAAACAGCTTGCTCATTTCCACCTATCCTATCATGGCCCGGGATCCAGCAGAAAAGCACGGTTTTCCGCTGGCCAGGCAAGCGGATGGATTAAGGATCGGAAATAACAAGAGAAACCATTTTCTTCCTGGCCTCCATCTTGTTGACTGTCATTTTGAAATAAACGCTGATTTCCGTGGTATGGTAAATGTTTTAAATAACAGGGTGACAAATTATGCAATAGTGTACAGAAACAGTGAAGCTGTTAGAAGTCAACAAGGTCGGAGCAGCGATCACAGTAATAATCGCTGCTTCGACCTTGTTGACTTTTGACTAAGGGTGGTTTCCTCCTCAGTTTTTGTTGCGTCTGGGCATCACGTTTGCTGGTTTTACAAAGAATTCAAATTACGTGTACACTTCGAAAATATAGAGTAGCAGGTGTGGATATATAAAATTATGACTGTCAGTTGTGATTGCTATTTCAGAGAGGTGCATTTTAAGTTCACGCAGGTGACTACGTGGAGCTCTGCTATGTGATTATTTCTTTGTCACTTGTGACTGTCATATTCGTTTTACAAGGGGTAAAAAAACACAAATAAGCTTTTAAACTAATACTTTTCAAAGCATTGGTTGAAAATATTAAAAAATAAACTAACAAGTATCTACATTCTGAAGAGTATACACAAATCAGTGTACAACAGCCGAGCCTCCACACAAATTGTTGCTCCACGCAGAACAAAATTCGTCTTGAGGCTGAGCTGCTACACATTCACAACGTCATCTGAGTGTAATAAAATGAAGACTACTGAAAGAAATAAGATCAATTATTAATTTTAAAGTGCGCTAATGAAACGATAAGCATAGAAAAATGACGGAGGTTCTGCTCAGCTTTTTCACGTCATCGTCATCGGACAGCTGTCATTCATTTTCTACTTTTGTAGTAAAAAATATATATGTATGTATGTATATATATAATTACGCAGACGTTAGGCAGCAGGCATAGGCACTGGCACCGAGAGCAGCAGCAGCCACCAGCAGCAGCAACGTCACCGCGCATCTGGCAAGAGGGAAAGCATTGCGGGAAAGCTTTTCAGGGCAGCGTGCGTCTCGAGCCTTGAGCCTTGTTTATTGCTGCCAGAACGAACATGAACATGGCTGGCAGAATGTAATAGAAGTAATCATTAGAAAGTGAGGATCATTAGCCGTGGGGAGGTGATTTGAGTCCCGTGATGCGCTGATATTTCCACAGCATGAACATGAACATGGTAGAATATAGTGGAAGTGATCATTAGAAGGAGGGGATCATTAGCAGTGGGGAGGGGGGATTTGTGTCACAGAATGCGCTGATTGAGTGAGCGAAGCAAACGAAAATAAGCGTTTGTTAGCCAGTGTGCGCAACAATTTGAAGAAATTTAATTCAGTCGAACATGGAGATACACAATGAGCTACCATACCTTGTCAGTGTTGCAAACTGCGCTTTCAACACCAGGCTTAAATTAATATACTATAGATCACATAGCATGGAAGTTGTGCAATGAATCGCAACAAAATAAAGCCAGCAAACATTGGTTGACTTGCTCAGCATATTCATATAAAACTTTTATTCCTAAATTTTTGTCTTCAGAGAGTAACCCACTAAAACCAAAGTACAACATCACTAATGTGGTACAATAAAAACATGAAAAATTTTAAAAGTTTGTCAAAACAGAAGATCACCAGAAAAGATTCACTCATGGCATAGTCACAGAACAGGAAGTTAACAAAACGCAGAGGCTCGTGGAAGCTAAATTTCATATATTTGCCTGTAAACATATCAGGCGCATGTTGAGTCCTCTTCAGTGGTTCGAATGGGATGCCTGTATTATAGTTTGTTCCACATTATGTTTGCAGGAAAACTGAGTTTATGACGCAACGTTTCCTACCACTACGAGTGCAAAACAAGATGTCACACGTATAGACTCTACACAGTAACTGTTAGAGTCAACGAGTGGAATATTTACATGTTTTTTGCACTCGTAGTGGTAGGAAACGTGGCGTCATACAATCCGTTTCCTGCAAACATAATGTGAAACAAAGTATAGCTTAGTTTACTTTTACAGATAATGAAGGCAGACATGCCGTTAAATACTTTAAGGTACGCAGACTGCGTAACAGTTTCATGTTGCTCATCCCAAAACTGTTCTAAAAAGTATGGTGGAAAGAGAAATTAAAAAAAAAATGATGGTCAATGTATGTACGAGGCGAATGAATAAGATCTATGAAGAAAAGAGGATCATTGCTAAATATCTGCAAATTTGTAGGTATCCTTTAGAATTTATCATGAAATTAGATGAAAAGTGTAAATAAATGCAGTGTAACATGTTGTCGTGTTCAAATTCAACAACTACCAAGCTAACAAAAGAAAAATGCGTTATTTTGGACTGCGTTACCGAATACTCCTGGTAAGGAGTGTTTGAACCACTTACTGGGATGGCTTTAAGATTCTGTATTAGCCTAGTTTCTATTAGTCCTAGTCTAGGATTAAATTATTAGTGGTGATGTTTACCTATGATGACGCATCAACACTGCATGTTGGAGGATGAGGGGCCCAAAAGCGACATCTGCTGATGAACTGTGTAAACAGAATGTTGAAAGGAACATTGTGCACGCATTTCCAGGCAGTTCTTGTCCAGTGATCTATGCATACTGGAAACAGTCAAAGAGCATTCGTAAAACGCAAAAAAAGGACCCCCATGGACTCTGTGGACCTAAAGAGATAAGGCAAACGTCACGGCAAGGCAACGTGGGGAGGCTGGGAGGCTGGCTGGGGTGGTTTGTGTTGATCCATGTACAATTATTAGATTAATGTTTGAAGCTTGCAGAATCGTTGATAACAAATTGCCAGTAATGAATATTACTAGCAATTTTCCTATAATGTAATCTTAAATTGAACTGTTAATGAAGAACGTGTGAAATAAATTCATGTCACAATGGACCTCTGTGTTTTGTTGACTTTCTGCTCAGTGACAAGACCCTGAGATGAATCGTTTATGATGAGCTGTTATCCTGACAAACTTTCTTTTCAGTTTTCAATGTTTTTATTGTACCTAGAGGGACTCTTTGTCTCTCGCGCACTGCATGAACACAATACACATAATCAAAGAGGGCGAAACCAGCAAGAAGACGTAGCGCATTGCAATCCGTTTTATTTTTAAATATAATTACTGTTGTGATCACTAGAACTCGCGCTGAATGCCTGTATAGAGCAGTGACATTTGCCGCCATATTGGCACCAGTATGGGTTTTGGAGGGCATAACTACAAGGTGCACTACATAAAAATGGAGGGAAAAACAACGGAAGAGCGGATTTCTTAGGCTTAAAATAACGTTGTTTTCTCCAACAAAAAAAATCCCGCGATTTAGGTCTAAGAAAACACTCTTCACAGCATCGGCTTCAGTATGATGCCCTTCTGTTTCTCTCTGCAGTGCCCCTTGCAGCTAACCCATTAAGGCTCCAGCATAGAGTTATATACAATAATATACTATAATACTACGTCGTGTCACTGCTCTATTGTTAACTAGTTTCACGTTCTAAGAGATCTTTTGTACCTCTACGTTGTCCAGAGCTATCTGAGAAGCGTTTCAGTTTTTGCTACCCCAGTCAACTTCTGGTAATGACCGCGGCTTTTACCTCGATGCTAAAACACTTCTAAGATCACTCTGGACAGTTACAAACACAGTCCCAGTGAACAGCTGTTAAGTGTCGTGGTACAAATAATGACCTCGAACGTGAGACAAGTTATCAATAAAAATGCTCAGCACGAGTTCCACTGACGAAAATAGCGCCTATGCGTAAAATTTAATAACAAAACAGGTACGGATTGTCCTACGCTACGACTTCTGGTAGAACTTGCTATATTATTGAGGAATAAAGTTTTCATATGCCAAGCAAATGAACCAGCGTGCCTACTTGGTGTCGGTGTGTTGTATTAAGGCGATACTAAATGTACAACAAATACTAAAATTTAAAGTAAAAAAAAATAGGACAACACGGGATTAATTAGTAAATTCATCTTGGAGAACTGATGTTGTGCCTTTAAAACTTAAGGCATCAGTGTGTTGAACTCCATTCTAACCACAGCCTTGTGGCATGGTAGCCAATTCCTCGCTAAGCCTTGTCTCACATTTGAAAATGGCGTTATCAACTCAAGCTTATTAAACTTAACTGCATTATTATCTCGGTTTTACATTCCTAATTTAATTTTTCTCCTTCTACTTTAAGCACGTTTAAGCCAAGTGCAAGCTCATTTTTATTACCCGAAGTAACAGGACACACTCGCACACACAGCACACATGCAACACGAGCCAAACACAAAGCTGTAGTACGTCCGAAAGTTGTAAAGTTTACAGGGTGTAAGAAGTAACGGAAAAATCAATAAGATTTTGTGGTTCAGTTACGCTGGTTGCGCATAGCGTATCGTTTCGTATACCGCGGTTAACGCCAGGCAGCAGCGTCGCTGCCTCGTTTAATTCCCACAGGCGGCACGGGTGTCGCCAGCTCTGTGGTGATTTTCTTATCCCGTCACCATGCATATATAGATATATACTGTTGGTGATGTTAGTTAGCGACACTGAAAACCAGAGCCCTTTAAAGACGCCTATTCACTATTTCGATAGCGTAGCCCATATTCTAAACACAGCATCCACCAGGGACCTTGGATTATACGTAGCTTTGATAGGGTCGGCCCACTTAGTATTAAGCTTTACCGCGAGAAACCGTGCGAGATTTTGGGAGCTGCTTAGCCATACTTCAAACGCGTTTGATGTTTCTGCTCCCATTTCGCGCCATTTTACTGTTTCTTGCATCTTATTGGCTTTTGATTTTGCTGATGAATCGAAACGAAATTACACTAACAAACGAACGAGTACTCATCATCAAACATAAGCCGGACCGCTCCAATTGTTTAAATTGTTTTAAAGTGCATTAACTTACCAGTACAATCGACAATGCGACTCAAAATCACAACGTTTGTTATCAAACGGAGAGCACCGTCACTAGCGATCATCGTAAAAGCAGCCATTGTTTTGGTTTCGACGTAACGACGTCAGCTACTCTCGTCTTGGGTATTCCGGTAAGAATTCGTCGTTTTGTTCTAATAATATGTATTTTAACGTTTAGTAAAAATTGAACGATCAGATATTTCATAATTATTCATTAATTTCGTTAAAAACTACTCGTACTCGTTAAATTTGGTAATAAAATAGAAAAATAAGGCATTTTTTATTGCAATGATTGAAAAATTTCTGAAAATTGTCTTTTTAAACATTTCAAAGACAGTGAACTTGCTGAAAATGTTTTTAAAGCTCCCCCCCCCCCCCCCGAACCCCTTAGCTGATGAGAAATCTAGCGAAATAAATAAATACGGATACAAACCTATTTACGTTGCCTTTTGTACTTATATGTTAGACAGCCTGAGCGGGGAAACGAACCCACGACCTATGAAATCAAAGGCCGTCAGGCCGAGATCCTACCGCTGAGCCGTATTGACACGGCCACTGATACTGGGCCGTACTGATATTGGCTCAGCGATAGGACCTCGGCCTTTGTTTCAAAGGTCGTGGGTTCGATTCCCAGCTCAGGAAGTCTGGCATATATGTCCAAAAGGCAACGCAAATAGGTTTGCATCCGTATTCATTTAATCCAGCTTCAGCCATTGACGTTCCGTCCTGTTTAAATCTAGTGAAAAGTAGACACTCAAATATATTTTTTCTGGATTAGGTCGCGGTAGGAGCGACATGAAAGGGTTTGAAAATATTATCGCAGGTTCCATGCGGTCAAATTTGGAATGATTGATCGTAACTATTTTCTCGGATAACACACGTTAAAAAGACGCTATATAGGTTTTACGTGTTCAACCTAAATCCCTAACCAGACAGAACAAATTTCGTGCGAAGTAACGCGTTACTGCTTGCCTACAAGGTCAATATTACAGCACTCAAATAGTTAGTGCGGCGTTTATTGAGCGATTTTGACGTCTTTGGTACTCCCTTCTGCATCACAATGCAGCCGCAAGCAGCCAGCCTGGTCAGGGCTTAAGAGAAAGATGCGGCAAAGTACCACTCCGGTAACGATTAATCCAGGCATGTGGCACCTCCGCTTGCAACAGCGTTCCACAAACGTGAAGTGGCGAAGCAGATGGCTACTGCAAGCCAAGGCCGACTGAGGGAATAATCGCGTGTTTCGCTTCCCGACTCAACGCCAGTTCACGCGCGTGCGGAAAGATGATGCCTTTTAGTGCTGCTCTGGTAAAATAAGATTCTAGGGATGTTGAATCAACTAGCCTGCATCTACGAAACGAAACCGACAGCTTCTCTCCCAGATGACCTTGTGACGAGAGATGGAACATGAAGCAATAGTTACAACACGACACTCCGACGTGTAAATACATTTATTCTCTCCTGGTCGCGGCTAGTTCCTTCAAAAAAAAAAAAAAACAGAATGAAAATTAACAGGTTGTGAGTAGTGCTAGCTAACGACGATAGCTCGTAGCAGCCCTGGCGTCCATATTTCGGTTTCGGTAACGACATTCTTGAAGGCGTATTTATGCTCGGGGGGTGAAGCTGAGGCCCGGTCCTCGGGGGTCCAGTGACAGTCTCTATAAGGTAATTCATGGAATAAGGAACTTCGCGGCGCCGATGCACCGACCCAGAAAGCAACGAGGGAAGAGGCAAAATTCTTGGCACTAAAAAGAGGGGGGTGATTTACGCTTCGGGCGAGTCCGAGATACGCTTGGTAACACTAGTCGATTAAAAGTATTTTGCCTGTGGGGGCGAAATTTACGACGCAGATCCGAAGCCTCTAGCACCGGCTTTCTGGTGATCAGCGGTGGGCTGTAAAATTGTACGAGGGTTGTATATCGTAAGCGACAAGGCTGTAATAGCGCTGCATTCACTGCACTACGGAGAGACATTGCGTCAGGGACCTAACGTTAGTTTCCAAATTAAATTTTAGTTAATTAGTTCGTTATCAGGTGCTGTTTGGGAAGATAACGACCTGCTATCAGCGACACTTGTAGGAAATGACCCTCCAAACTTCACTTCGATTTTAGCGTCGGGAAACTCCTTGGCTCTTAAACGCTGGGCCCTCTTTTCCCAATGGGAGGTTTAGCTTAGGTTTATCATTATCAGTAATCAGCGAAAGGTATTTGGACTCTGCACGAACGGGTGTAATGGGGTGTATCTTGTTAACCTAAAGGAAACTTACTGTTTACGAAGATGGAACAATCTGGTGTTCATTTTGTTCAACAGTTAATCGTCCGGTAAGTTTCTTAAAAGCCAAAAAGGTCACAGGCGCACAGGAAATACTCGACGCTTCGCGTTATGTCTAATTCATTATGAAGAGTAAAAAATGCAAAATATAAAGTAAAATAAAAATAATTTAAAACGTCAAATCATTTTTACAGTACTTAACAGGCAATATATGCAAACCAAATTGGTTCACGAAGCTAACAGTCTGCATTGAAGACTGGCCTATAGTAAGGATAAACGATACACTAATCGGAGAAAGAAAGACAAGATAACTGCCTCGACTGGGACTCGAGCCCAGGACTTCCCCGGGCACTCTAACCACTACGCTACCGGGGCGAATTCTGGCTACAGGCTCCAGCCGAGATAAGTAGCATAGTTCAGTGTTTCTCAGTGGTGACCCAGAGGTCACAAACAGACATAAATACAAGAAGCGAAAACAACATTGCTTCTTGGCCTCCACACTAGAAATAATGTAATTAATAAATAAAGAAGAAATCACAAGGTAAAGGGTAAACGAAGCAAGCAGTCTGCATTAAAGACTGCCCTTGTGAGGATACACGATACACTAGTCTGAGAAAGAAAATGAAGACAACTTCCCCGACTGGGACTCGAACCCAGGACTTACCGCTTACTAGCCGGGCGCTCTAACCACTATGCTGCCGGGGCGGATTCTGGCTACAGGCTCCAGCCGAGCTAAGGAGCTTCTCAGTGGTGACCTAGTATGTGAAGGAATTTTGTATGTGTGTGTGTTTGTATTATGTACTTGTATTTATGTTTGTGACCGCGGTCACAAACATAAATACAAGTACATAATACAAACACACACACATACAAAATTCCATCGCATACTAGGGATTTTCGAAGTCAGGGGACTTTAGCCATCGAATGTTCGAAAGAAGAAGAAGAGAGTGCAAGTCTCCTGACTTTTGCCTGATGAAGAGGAAGGACAACTCGTAGTTGTTGCTGAAAATTCGCTAGTTTGTGAAGCTTAAGTTGGGGTAATTTGGTTTTCGGATTTTGGCTGTAAAGTACTGTAAAAATGATTGGATGATTTAAGGCTCTTTTGCCTGTAAGCACTGTGCGCACCCAAAGTAAAATGGCCGAATTAACGGTTTTTGCGAAAAAAAATTTTAAATAAAATACCGTAAATCCTCTATTTGTAGCCCAGGCTACTGGTTTGTAGCCCAATCATGCTATTTTGACCCGGCTACTATTAGAGACCGGCTACAACTAGAGCCCGGCTACCACACAATTTAGAAAGGAAATTTTCGGTATCACTGCATGTAAACCAAGTGTCTGACATTAAAAACAGTAAACAATATCACATGAATGCTTTTACCATAACTGTTAACAAACTAAACATGCTGGTAGTAACTATTAATAAATAGGAATGTTTTTCAAAATCAAGCTATTTTGACCCGGCTACAACTAGAGACCGGCTACTACTGATTCATGATTGGGAAAACACCCGGCTATACAATTAGAGACCGGCTACAATTGAGGATCCGGCCACAACTAGAGCACAATCATACGGCATGTGGCATTGTGATGGTCGAAACTTTCAGGACGTCTTTATAATAATATCGGAGACCGGCTAAAAGGAAAAGGAAAGCCTAAAGGAAGTCTAAAGGAAAGCCTAAAGGAAAACCACTTCTCCCTCTTCGCGCCCGCATTGAAAATGCACTCTCCCACTCTACGTGCAGCCAAAAAGGAGCCAGTCATGAGTGGTCGATCAATCTGACAAGTCTTCGGGAAGACTGCCAGGAAAATGTCCCGGGAAATATGTCCCGGGAAATGTGACCGGCCCCGTGCAAAGCACGGGCTTCCTCTAGTCTTTATAATAATATCGGAGACCGGCTAAAAGGAAAAGGAAAGCCTAAAGGAAAACCACTTCTCCCCTCCTCGTGCCCGCATTGAAAACGCACTCTCCCACTCTACGTGCAGCCGAAAAGGAGCCAGGCATGAGTGGTCGATCAATCTGACAAGTCTTCAGGAAGAGTGCCGGGAAAATGTCCCGGGAAATGTGTCCCGCGAAATGTGACCGGCCCCGGGCAAAGCACGGGCTTCCTCTAGTAGTCAAATAAAAACGTTAAATTGGGCAAAACCAAGTCAGTAGAGGCAGAGAGAGACCTCCGACTCCAGTTGTGCAGTGGCCATGCACAAGCGGAAGTGAGGAGCAATTCGTGGACCGGCTATTTATATGGTGATTTCCTGCTCCCCCAAGTGACGAAACGTGGAAATGGAAAACGTTTTTTTAGTAAATTAACATACTCTTTGAATATGCTGTTGTTAGAAGATGGTTGTGAACTACAGGAGAGAGGAGAGCAATTGAAAGCGTTTCTAGATTCCGTCTTGTTCCAAATTGAGGAATTTGGTGCAAAATGTAAGTACCAGAAATGTGGGGTTTGTGCCCTAAATTGAGGAAGTATTGCTCTAATGAATTGAATTAATCAGGTAGCTTACAGTTAAATTTATCTCAGCACAGTCCGTGAATAAGCTTCAGTGCTCTGTATCCAATGCAAGTGGCCTTACATGTGGACATAACGGCCTTATTAACAGCGAAAGATAGATTAAAAGTAAAGAAAGGGGAAAGGGGGGGGGGATGAGGCTTAATGGCGAGTCGACAGCCAGGTCATTAGCGCCAATCTCAGTCACAGTGCAGTGGTCCGGGTTGCCACAGCGCCACACATCACGGAGATGTTAAACAAACCCAAAATCTAGATCTCATCATAGAGCTGTACCTCCTACAAAAATTGAAAAACCCCGGACAGGAGGACAGATTTATCGCCTGATTGACGCGCTATGTCTCGCGGAAGATGAAAATAGCGACAAACATCATCAAGATGGTGACAATCAACAAGCAGGTGTCAGACCGTAAATGGCCGTCGACACCAATGACAATCAGGAGAGATTAAACCCCTTACTTAAAAGGAAACATTGAGTTGCTTTGGTGTTACCAATGCGTAAATGGGCCAACACCACCTCATCACGGCGACTGCAGCGACAAGCAGAGTGTATTCCTGGATAGTGCCTTTAATAACACACACTTTATTGCCATCTTGTCCGAAAGGGTAGAAAGGGCATGGCAGCACAGCAGATTGCACCCACGCTTAAACAAATTCTGGCCTTAAATATCTCGTAAGAAAACCATCGTAATAGGCTCTTAAATACCTCACAAGACATTCACTACGTTTACATGCACACTTGGCAGTGCTACCCTGGGATGCGCACCGTGTCCGTATCGCTTCCATTGGTCTAAAACCCCCGTTTGTACTGCTTTCTCCGGTCTGACGCCACGGAATGAAACGATTTCGTTAGGTGGATTTGGCCTTTGGACGCGACCCGTCGTTGCCCATGTGAACAGCCAATATGCCAACGAAAAATGGGGGAAACAGTTACGGCCCCCTTGTAATATGTCTTGCTGCCACTCATATTTTAGACAATCAATTCTGAAAATATCTGTGTCATGACGGTTACGTCCCGTTTTGCCAAATCCCGTTCCGCCAAATACCGTTCACGAAATTTAAAACAATGATTCTGGCGTAATGGTCAGACAATTATAGACAAACACCCGTTTTGCAGAATAATTTTTTTTTAATTACAAGCTTATAGCTCGCATTGCCGCGCTCCCTGCGGCTGAACACATAACATCAGAAACCGCAACTAATCACAAATTCCTTCCAATTGGGCATGCATCTTTAACTTCTGCAATGTTAAATTTTTGAAGAATATTTTGATTATGTGAAACGGATAGGGTTGCGGACCCCCCAACCTTATCTACTCCTATGTTTCAACACACACCTCAAAAACGTTTAGTCTATCATTCACGTCTTTACTTATTTATATATTTTATTTAAATTTATTCATTGGTCTGGCCACTAACGAGGATTGCTAATTATTAGGGATGGGTCGGTATCATTTATTTTCCTGAGTTCCGGTTTCGGTTTTAATGCCCACAAAACTACGGTTTCGGTTTCGTTTTTTGCCTCGGTTTCGTTTTTTGCCAATTTTTTTTATTTTTTTTTCTAACAGTATTTTAGCTTACAACTCGCTCCTGCTTTCAGTTTCAGGAGCGTCATTGACCATGCGCCTCGCTGTGGCACCATCCTCTTTTTGTGACTAAATAGAAGCTTTGCTGATGTGTATAAAATGATAGTTATTAAAAAATTTAAAACAACAAAGCAATCTTTGATTTTTGGAACATCGTACGAAAAACCGACAGAAAATCCGTTTCGGTTACCGGCCCATCCCTACTAATTATGAGACGCCATAACTCACCCAAACAATCTATACACTCATGCTGAAGCTATGTTTGCTTATCTAACCATATATGCAATACATCCCAAGCTTTAAGTACAAAGTGGCTGGTCCTTGTACCGTCATTTTACGGAAATTTGTAATAACATTACAAGGGTGGTCCCGGCTTCAGCAAAAACTCCACAACTTCATAAACCAGCATAGAAATATTCATTTTCGAAAGGATAATGCCTTCCTTGTTCACCAAAATACAAAAGAAACAACAAACATTGACACATACCGAAGATAACCTACATCCCACTTCCTCAAATCTATACCAATACTTACCATAAAATGCCAAAAATATACACATACAAGACAAAACTTGTGTACATTTTTAGCGTTTTATTATAATATTGGTATAGATTTGAGCAAGTGAAATGTAGGTTATCTTCGGTATGCGTCATTGTTTGTTTCTTTTGTATTTAGGTGAAAAAGAAAAGCATTATCCTTTCGAAAATTCAAAATTCTATGCTGTTTTATGAAGTTGCGGAGTTTTTGGTGAAACCAGGATCAGCCTTGTAATGTTTTTTGTCCAATCACTAAAGTAATCTTTTTTGGAAATTTCCAACAACGTGGACGGTCGTGCTATGCCTACCCACTTGGCCCGATATTGTTGCAAAAAAAGAGACTGTGCAGTGCTGGAAACACCGGTTCTCGTCATATCCCCGAAGTTAAGCAGCATTGGGCTGGATTGATACTTGGGTGGGTGACCACCTGGGAATCCGGCTGTTCCAGACGTAGGTCCCGAGGGCTTCGGGCAGATAACCAGGAGTGGTTAACGCTCGTACATAACATCTTGGGGAATATAGTTGTGTGTGCAGTATGGAGAACTGGGATAAAAACACTGAGCCAGCAGAACAAGCGAATAAAAACAAAAACCTTATATTTCGGTATCAATGTGTCAAGCACGCGATACCTTCATCAGAGGATGGTAAAAAATAAAAGTAAAAATTAATTAAAACACCTTATATTTGTACAAACAGGGTATGGACGAAGTGGCATTGGATGAACTGCCATTGGCACTAAAAGAAGAATTAGTGAATTTACCTTGCTCTTTGTGAATTTTTCGACCATTATTTACTTCTTAATGTGTTTTTAAACATTCATCTGTCAACATATTTCTTATTTTAGTGCCAATGCAGTTCATCCAACGCCACTTCGGTCATACCCTGTTTGTACAAATGTAAGGTGTTTTAATTAATTTTTACTTTTATTTTTTACCATCCGGCTCTGATGAAGGTATCGCGTGCTTGCCACATTGATACCGAAATATAGGGCTTTTGTTTTTATTCGCTTGTGCTGCTGGCTCAGTGTTTTAACCCAGATCTTGGGGAATACGGTGAACAGGTCTGCCAAAAGCAGTCCGTCAATTTAAAGGTTCTTCAACTGTGAAGGATTTCCCAATCGATAACGGTCAATAAAATTACAAAAACCATCAGCGAAAGGAAATGCAATTATTATATCGACGACGCCTGAATTCGATTGCCAACCTAAGCAATAGAGAACTTGCATCTGGCGACACCGCCAAAGGCATTTTTGCGCTGTTGCAACAACAAGAAAATCTCAAATCCACAAGCTATCACGTCATTACAACAGTTTTCACGCTTCAGGGCCGAACTGTGTTGGTTTTAAGTAAATTACAGGGCAAGGAACGATAAAAGTGTGAAAGCAAGTTGAGAGTAAAGATTTCAAGAGCAAAATTAGCTCCCTTCCCCTGTAAAATTCGAAAACGACGTCGTGTTGGATGAATTGGGTCAAATAAATTTCGGGGAGTTCGTGCAAAAATTTATGAAAAATACTTGAAAAGAAACAAATTGAACAATTCAACATGGCAATAAAAAAAACTTAACCTTAGATATAACATTGATTTAACTATTTAATTTAACTAGTTAAATTAACTAGTTAAATTAACTACGTTTTAGAGATCCGCTGTTAAACTGATAAAGTGGTTTGAAACTGGTAATGTCAAAACTTTTTGCAAAGAAATCTAAGAAATTCCAAGAAACTGCACTGCAGAAAGTAAACATTTTTGGTTCCATCTGTAATACAGCTAATGCTATTTCACTCACGGTGGGGATATCCAGTTGAGGTCTAAACTATAGCCCTAGATTGGATTAGCCCTGGGTCTAACTAACCCTTGACATGGGAGTTAGTGGACTGGAGAAAAAAGTTGGTGATATCCATGTTGTACTAAGTTGGGGTTT
>JAHWFP010174094.1:0-22741 GCA_023313725.1 Lithobius niger | reverse complement strand
GCTACGACGGGTGCTTACTTATTTAGTCTTATTGGGGTTTGGGGCATAGCCTTTGTTTCTGCAGAAGGATGTGCATTGGTAGCACTAAGCGGTCCATAAAAAACGTTATCTTGAAGGTGTTAGAGCTAGTTAGTAAATACATAGTGTAGCTTATTGCTGCATGAAAACTGAACAACAAGCTCGACAGCTGTCACATGTATAAGTAAATTCTTAGTTGTAAATCCTTAGGAAACACAGAAGATGTGTGACATACTACACAGAATGCCTCACAGACGCTAACTCTCACCCGTGCTCGTGGCCCTCAGGTACAAACACAGGGAGTAGATTCAGTCCCGTTATTCCCACCCTTCTTCAAATTCCAGAAAGTCAAAGTATGCTTAATGTAAGCCAACTGCCACTCAAGCTCATCTTCTACATGAGCATTCTCCCTCCTCCCATGCAATACCATTTTCTGTGTATGCTCCACAAGATATGGCGTAATTAACAACCCTTTCGCTAATTATCAGCTAAAAATCATCCCAAATGACTCGAAACGCCCCGACTCCGAGCTCCGTTGAAGGCGACTCCAGCTGGGCTTATCTGCGATGATGGCTGTACATGATTCGGGGACAATAACAGTTAACATTTAAATGACAACATTTGCCACCCTCATTGTCATGCAGGCCTACACTCCCAATTGTGTCCATCTTTGCTACAACCTTCTGTTTGCTCCTTTCTCACCCCCCCCCCCCCCAATCCCCACACTCTCTTCCTCTTTTCGCCAATCGAAGCCAAAGGCGACGGAGATGTTCGATTGCTGTTGTATAGCACCTTCTAACTTCAGGTGCGCAGTAGAATCATACATCTTCAAGTTCTGGAATAATTTTTACCAATTACTAGGATATAATCGAGTTCTGGCATATATTGAGTTGAGGCATACAATCGAGTTCTAGGCGTATGGTTGAGTTCTAGGCGTACATTGAGTTGACGCATACAGTTGACGCATACAACCGAGTTCTAGGCATATAATCAACATAGTAATATCCGAGTGTCGACTGGATAGACCGATTAGTAGTATATGAACACAGTGGTGGTTCAGTAACGATAATTCAGATGATTAATAAGCCAAGACCTGCTTTCTTATTTGAGTGTTTCACAGCTTTACAGCCAACGGTAGAACGCTATCAAGAAGAAAAAAACTGAGCCAGGTAAAAACAATCCACTGTGGACCACTACCTTTGTGATGGATTCTGGGGTGGTCGATCCTGTGATAAGCAATCACAGCCGGGGGTGGTCTGAGTGGTTGGCTACAATCCAAGTGGACAACAGGTCGGATCCCACGATCGACCAACTTAAAAAAAGCCGTCAAGACTCTTAAGGTTAGCCATTTGGCTAAATTTGGTTATGAATGGTCTTTAGCTATTAATTTAAAAAGTGATCTACGCACATTTAGGTGCCGTTTTGTGTGTAAAATCTTTTAGTTGTACTTGAAACTATGATTAAGTTCTCTAAATAACCATTGTTGCGTTCATGATGTATAATTATTTTGATACTTGACTCAAATTACGAATAAAGATGGATAGCCCCTCTTAACCCCCCCCCCTTCCAAATAAGAGTGTAGGAATCCATCCAGCATCCGCAGCATTATCACCATTTTCTCCTAAATTCAGCTATCTCTGCGGGCTTTGGGTGGAGGATGGTTCACTTCGATCTACCTCCACCGTGGATCATTGTCACGTATTGTAACCCCACTAAGCCCGGTACAAGGAAGAACGCCAGAAGGATGGTTGAAGTTCAGGTTTTATTCCAGGGCCACGCGGTTTGTCCTTAAGAGATGTTGTCCATGGTTCAAGAATGCTTTATATTGAGCTTGTAGCAGAGTGCCGCACTTCAGGCACTGGTTAAGGGACTAGCTCCCAGAGTGAGTCTGAAGGGGGTTGCAGGGCCTTAAGTACCTAGAGCTGCAGCCAGTACCCACCACAGGTGGTGCAAGGTACTTCCTTAAGTATATCCTGATATCCCATGAGCCATCTCTGCTAGCTCTGCCATCTCCCCTAGTAGCAGGCAAGGCCTGGGCCACCTTCACCACGGATCTACAGGGACTGTACCATACATCAGAAAACCTAGCATAACTGGCATACATTATTATTGATATAGTGCATACATAGTACATAACATGGAGCCATACCATCAAGGTAAAGAGGCACACTACGGCCCTAGCTTAAGGTATAAGAGTAATCAAGGGACGCTGTGGGAACCGTTGTTGCAGTATGCAACAATGTATAACTGAACGACCTCTATGTGTAACTATAACACATTCGTTTTGCCATGTTGACTATTGCAAAACGAAACTATTTGTACTAGAAAACAAAAACAACTCGTTTGATTTTTAAGGTACGGTTAAACTGATCCAAAGTCAAAACAGCAACGCAACACAATTATACTTTCCTGTAAGGTTTCGTATACCGCAGTGTTCCTATGCTGTTTAGTCCACGTGAAAACTTACTGCTGTAGTCAGATGTTTTTACAGTTTGTTACTTTAGAACACGATAGGTCAGATTGATTCATTCTACTTGGCAAAAGCGATATCGCTGAAAAATCATACTAGTGTGCTTATTACAGACTTACACATTGAGTAATTCAGGGTTCGTGTGACTCCTTGATAACCTGAAAATGTCGTTGAAAATAAAAATAAAATACCAGTCTTGAAGTCTTGAATAGGAAATCTTGAAAAGCGGTGTGTGTATGATGAACGGAAAGGAGAAGACTTGACTTGAATAATGCTGAAAAATTTAGCCCTGAAGTAGGTGAGTGTGTAGCACTATATTAATCTTACAATAATTTTGAAAGTTGGAATATGGTTTTAATTTTATTTACGTGTCTATTGGTTGAATACAGCAGTAAGGTTTTACGTGGACATAACACACAGGAACACTGCGGCATACAAAACTTTACAGGAAAGTTTGTGTCCCTTTGCTATTTCAAATTCGGATTAGTTAAACCTTACCTTAAACATCAAACGAGTAGTTTTTGCTCTCTAATTTGTTTTCTAATACTTTGACAAACCAAGTTAGTTTTCAGTACTCGTTGCAAATGCACAGTGCAAGTCTTTCTTTTGGAAGTTGGTTTGCCTACAGCTCTCCTTCAGCGGCTTTGTCCTTTATTTGTAATATAGGATGGCAAGCCAAATGGGCAATGGGCATTTTAGCTTTAACACCGGAAAGTTACGTGAAACCAATATAAAAAACAAATTCGCAATAAGGATAATGCTTTCTCTTCACGTTTCCTGAAAGTGCGGGTGAATTGTTGGCTCACCAGCATTGTTAGCATTAGTCTAGCGTTTACTGACTGGCATTATTGCATAAAAATAATGTTTAAAACGATGTAATACAATAAAACGGATCGTTTAGGGCCCCATTACTCCGGAACGGGACGACCAATTTCTATTTCTATAAAGGGCACATCTCCGAAAGTAGATCTTTCAAATGAGCTAAGAACCAGCTCTCTACGACAAATGGTTTAGTCTTTATAGACCATTGTATAAACGTGTCCAAAGAAGTTCCCCATCCCCACTGTATAAGACAAAAATGACACTCCGATTCCAGCTTAAGTGCAGATCTCCAATGCGGCAAAGCGTGAAATAATAAAAGTTGGTACACGTTTTGGCCAGGTCCCACAAAGCTCATCTCAGTAGCAAATGTTGAAAGACGGCGAAGAAATGAAACATTGAAATTTAGGCTTTAACATGCTTGTTATCATTCCATTCTAGTTTTCTCATCTCCAACCATGACCAAAATCTGGAAAGATTTCGTCTATTTGCGGTTAAAATAATTAGAAATCTTTTCCCTCAAATTTCTCTACCCCAGCTTAAGTAACGTCATGTCCTCTAAGCTGCATTATAGTTCATTTTCACCACATTGGCAACGAATAGTTACTAACTTTTGTATTCACGGGCTAGGAATAATCTTAGCATCTGTAAACATGGACAATAACCATTCAGAAAAAAACTGACTCCCCATCGTCAACTCACGCCACCGTTCACATCCATAAACTTACATCAAACCACGCCCAATCCCCGCAAAAGTTGGTCAAATTTTTCGGAAAATTTAAATCCTAGTCGTAAATTTCAGCCTAACACCTCCCCACTCCAATATTCTGTGTTTGATACGCTCCCATGCACATTTAAACTGATTTGGGCAATGAGTTTACAAGTTATGGAGTATACAGACAGACAGATACCAGCACAAGAGAGGCTCCTCACGTCACTAAAAGATATTCTGAAGATCTGCGACAAAGTTAAAACGGTTTCCCGAAAAGGTTTCTTACCGTCCATCACATGAAGACAACCAGCCTCAGCAGAAGGCTTGATTGTAAAGAGCGCTAAACAAAGGAGGAGAAGATGGTTCCTTCCTCTCACCCCAACCAAAGTCAGCCTCGTTTCCAAATGCATGACATCACCGGAAGCCATTTTCCCTTCAAAGAGAGACTCCCAAATCAATGGTGCATTACTTCGTGACATTCCGTTTGGTCCAATGCATTCAATTCGCCTTTTCCATTCCCACAATTATTCTTCCTACTTAGTCATTCAATATTCATCGAAGCACAAGGAACAAATCACGAAAAGAAATGAAAAAAAGAAAAAGACAATATCGAGAAAATTGGCAAAGATTGGAATATGGTAGATGTTTTGGCACCAGAACACATTATTCATAGCGCTTTTGAGTGTTGCTCCGTAAGGCCTTTTGTTAAAACAATATTTAAGTTTAGTTCATAATGAACCATTGATTACAAGAGTGGCAACCAGAACTACAGCTGCAGAAAGGTACCCCTGCTAAGCACAGAGTTTATTCACAAATGACACAAGTATCTCCTACAGGCCGTACACGTTTATACCCACAGCACAAACAACTCTTGTCAAGTGATCTAGTGTGTTTCAGAGAGCAAAACAGGAGTACAAAATACGTAATTGATCACTGCACATTTACTAAGCTATCTTCACCGAACTTTTTACCCACAGGGGCAGTGACATAAAGTATAGAGCAGTGACATAATGCCTTACTGGCTACGAGGCTAGCATCTGGATCTGGACATCGAGCTAGATGCAAGGTGCACTGGATACATGCCTAGGTGAAAACATTAGTTCAGTTTGTCAAACCAATGCCGTAAGAAGGGATTCTGGGACCTAAAAATATCATTTTTTTTATTTGTTGGCAGCTGCCACAGTTTTCAGCAAGTGGATTTGTCACCTTAATATAAGTTTCGTAGCAGAAGGGATTGGACAAAACAACATTTTTAGGCTTAAAAATCCGGTCTAGCAGCATCGGTTTGACTAAAGACACCGATATTTTTTACCTCCATTTGTATTCGGTTGCCCTTGCAGCTAGCTTAACGACCAGCTCCAGATGCTAGCCTCGTCACCAGGGGTGCTATTGTCACTGCTGTATACAGCATTTTATTTCACGATTTGTGTCCAGGAACGTAACCTCCTATTTTTAAAAGTGATTCCAAAACGACCAAGCAAACTCGGCCAAACTCGTCATGCTGTCCGGAGACAGTTTGGCTCGTAAGGATGCTAGTCGTTGCTACGTCAGCCATCAGTTCCTTCCAAATCTCCAATCAGAATTCAGCAAGCTCAACAGAGTGTTCCAAATAGCGCAAGTCCTCTTGTTCTGCACGCGAGGTTTATCGACTAATTCCGGATGAAATCCATCAGTCACGTGGCGTCAGAAGATGGTGTCAGTTCGGCACAACCATGGTCAGTAAACTATTCAGCCCGACCTACAACAACATTAGCGGGGATCCAAAATAGCCTCAACGAGTGGCCCAATTCATCTCTTTGAGGTCTGTTCGACTGGTGGTACGTCTGAGCCTTTGGCTTTCCCGTTTTTAAGCTAAAAGAAAGTAACAAGTCACTCAGCTATATGTAATAAACGTACTTATGGACCAGTATTTAACGTTTAACTGCTTAGCAACGTCCTTGACAATGCGAGGGTGATTGGTGAGCAAATGATGGTGATCAAAAATACCTTTTCGTGAAACCGGCCTCTATTTTCCTCATCGATGCATGCAGCGAGTACGTTCGAAAACAACAGATGTTTGGCGCTTTTGGTTGAAGCGGTCGCTTCTGTTGAAATCGTTCACTGAGATCTTTGGTGATTCATGAAAATGCTCAATATTGTGAAAAACACAAACTCAACACAAAAAGGAAGTTCTACATGTCGGATCACCTCCCTCCATCTACCTGATTCTCTCCCCGCCCTTCCCGCCTCCTTTCTTCCTCCTTCCCGAAGCCTATCACCAACAAAAGTAAAAGGAAGAATAAAAAAAAAAACCTCAACTTTTTTCCAATGTTAAGTGCATCTATGCGAACTTGAACAGCCCTGCGCATAAATTCCCGTGACACGTGAAAGCAAAGGAAAAATCAAGAGGGAGAAAAAAAAGGAAAACTCTCCGTCTGCCTTACCGATTACATAGTAAGGTGGGAGACTGAAAAAAAAAATTTGAATTGAAAAAGAAAAAACTAGAGAGCCTGCATTTATGACGCATATATACCTATTATAAGCATTATAATGACCAAGGCTTATCAGTGCTTTTTAGTTGGAAAAAATGTAGCGTGATTGTGTCGTAAATCGATGAGTGAAAATAAACCTCAATGAGCATATAACCTATAAAAATAAACATATTTTTTTAAAAGGATGCATTGACCGTTTTCTGAAAAGACCTGTCAGATTACAAAAAGACTAAAATACCGGGGCCTGCACCTGGTTGATTTTAGTTTTTATTGCCTAACTGAAGATATACATTACCTTTTTTATAGCAGTTACCCCCCTTTTGAGCTTATTTTCCCTATAGGTTTGAAGGTTGGCTTCCCTGCTGGGCTCGTTCTGCGCATGCGCGGGCTTGGGCCAGTCTATATAAGAACGCCGCGTCAACTGAACCACATCATTTCTCCCGAACCCAGAACCTAGTTCATGGAGGGGGAGCTGGGCAGGATGAAAGGTAATGTATAGGCAGTTAGGCAATAAAAACTAAAATCAACCAGGTGCAGGCCCTGGTATTTTAGTCTTTTTATAGCCGTTGAAAATATACATTACCTTTTTTATAGCAGATTTCGTCACCTAGGAGGAGGGCTAGGTTTGAGTATCCAGCATTATGAGCCAGCGCCCCCAAGGAACAAGTCCCGGAGAAGACAACCTTAAGGCCAAAGCCATACCCACAATGGAACATGATAAGAAAGAAGAGGTACAGAATCGAATATCGCATATGTGGGAGGCTAAGGGTGCGAACTGTATGGGAATCAGTCTTCAGAGTGGATGCAGAAGACATAATAGTTTTTCGCAGTAAAGAGTCTTACATCCTGCGGGGGACAAGGCAGAACAAGTAATAATTCGTAAGACCTGTTTACCTTGTTGGGAAGGAGAATCGACGAAACTAGAGGAACGGTACTTGAATGATGCATGTAGAACTAGCAGGGTGAGGCATCGTGATTCGCATGCTGTCACGTCGTTTGTACGGTCTGGAGCAGGAGGAAACCGGGAGTCGGCTTTGAAGGGAATCGTTGCATAATCAAGTGCATGGTGGTAATCGATCCTTCATAAGAACTGGGTGATGAGATGAGCAAAAGTACTGAGAAAATGAATGAATTTTTATTCTTCCTTTTACTTTTGTTGGTGACAGGCTTCGTGAAGGAGGAAGAAAGGAGGCGGGAGGAGAATCAGGTAGATGGAGGGAGGTGATCCGACGCGTAGACCTTCCTCTTTATGTTGAGTTTGTGTATTTCACAATATTTAGTATTTTCTTGAATCACTAAAGACCTCAGTGAACGATTTCAACAGAAGCGACCGCTTCAACCAAAAGCGTCAAACATCTATTGTTTTCGAACGTACTCGCTGCATGCATCGATGAGGAAAATAGAGGCCGCTTCACGAAAAGGTATTTTTGCTCACCATCATTTTCTCACCAATCACCCTCGACGTACCACCAGTCGAATAGACCTCGAAATACTTATATAAAGAAGATGTATTAGCGAAGCCACGTAATTTAAAGGTCGTTAGGTTGGTGGAAGGACCAAGGGAGCAGGTGCTTCACGGAGTTCGAAATGTGAAGAGAATCGGTAGAGTTACATGTTTTTTTTTTTTTTTGAAGATTCGAAAGTCAGAAGATGCTACTTTGGCTGGTAGGCGACACGGAGAGCAGGGGGGGTTCTAAGGAAGGAATGGCCGAATGATGAGTGATCTCATGAAAGACAGGCAGGAACTTACGGGCATCATCATACTGCCAGATTGAATAGCTAGAAATGTTTGGAGGGTGTTGAGATGAGACATCAGACTATGTTAGGAGCCGCACTTCCGAAGCAAAGAAAGGGGAATCGGTAACCAGGGAGTGCGCAAGTGATGCCGTAACCGAAGGATCCTTGAGTGGTGAGGGCAAAGGAGATGGGGCAGCTTCATGCAATGCGGTCACTGTGGAAGAAGGTTCTCGTGACGAAGAGGAGGGAACCGTAGGAGAACGAAACTGTGCGGTTGACGGTGCATTGCCGAAGCGTTGAGTATGAGATTGAGCGCAGCAATACGCTCTCTATGGTGGAGAGGTTGGGATCGATGACACTCATCATCGATTGTTTTGTTGGTCTCTTGCTGACAAGTGAACTCCACGAGCAAGGCCAAGGCTGGAGGAAATAGTGCAGCAGGTGGCGTTGTTTGTCGTGGTTGGCGCAATTCCAGGCAACCGTGAACAGTTGTTGAGTGGACCGGGAATCGGTGGTGCAACCAAGGGAACTGCAATGTTCGTGGTTCATAAAGGAACGAGCCTTTGAGGAGCGAGAGGTCGTTTAATCACCTTAATGCGAACCGGCCATATGTAATGAAAGTAGTCGATTGTCCTAGCATCGGAGGTTGGGGAGGAGGTTGGTCACAAAGACCGCATCCATAACCTGTAGCAAGACCTTGATTCTGGCATGATGTATCGGAGGATGTTGTTCTGAAGGGTTTGTATAAAAGGCAATCGGGAATGATTCTCCTGACAGTTCGAGTAATTCAGGGAGAGGGATCACAGAGAGATCGGGATCACCACAAAATGGGGGACTGTGATTCATGAAAGAAGGATCTGGAGCGTAACAGGAATCGTGAATGCTCTCCTCTTGAGGCGGAAGGTCCTGTACGGGAGCAGGAATCGTGTCAAGATGAATCGGAGGTGTAGGAGTATCAGGTGCTTGTGAAGTGCCGGCATCAGTGGATCGTTGTTGTGTCGGAATGCCAGAGAACCAAGCTGATGTGCATTCAGTAACCGGGGGGTGCCTTCCGCTTGAAGGTACGAAGTGGAGAGTCCATAAGGATATGAGCTTGTAAACTAGCGAGTGGACAGCTAACCTGAGAAGGGCGGATCAGTAGCTCAGAGAGGAGCGAGAAGACAAGTCGAAAGGAGAAACCTGTGGTGTGTGAGACGAAGGTAGCATAACAACCGTTTTACGAGTCATAATCTGAAGCTTGAGTCTTGTGTAACGTTGCTTTGTGCAAGCAAGTTTCGTAGTAAGGGATCGTAGGTTCCTGGAGTGAACCGGCCGGTTTTTGTAGGTTGTGCACTTGAGAATTAGAAAAGGGACCGCTAGCACATGGCAGAGCAGATCGAATGCTGTGAGATGAACGAGAAGACAAGTCCAGTGGCATGAGGCGGGCAGAAGAAGATGCGGCCTTAGCAGCAGCTCTGCGAGTTTTGACTTGCAGTTTAAGTAATGGCACAAGTTTCCTTAGCACGGGCAGGTTCTTCGCTGAGGGAACGTAGGTCCCGCTTCGGAGCAGGTTGTCTGCACGGAATCGGAGAAGAATAACCGTGTCATGCAGTTGGAGGGGAACCGAGAGTTTGGAAAGAAAGGGATTCTCCAGTGATAACTGGGAATCGAGAGGCTCATAATCCGCCGTGAGTTCTAAGACCTCAACAGCTTCAGAAGCCGGTTGTGTCAAGGGAACCAACGAGGCAGAGTGTGGAGAGCGGATCGAAGATCCTTCCTTGGGAGTGCCCTTTGCTCTAAGCATGAACAGATAATCGGAGGGTAATCGGGAACCAAGTTCTTCACTTGAGGAGTGATGTAAACAGTGTGCGTCGTAGTAGAAATCAAGATTCGTGCTTGAGGCTCAGTAATCAAGGTTTGCAGTGGAGTGTTAGGAACACACCTTCCCAGTGTAGGATTTATTATTGATATCGCATGGGATCAGTTGGCATACAACAGCCAGGGCCTTTGAAAGACTGGTATTCGGGAACCGGGAATCGAGATGGCAAGGTAAGCAAAATAAGAAAATATAGTTGCATGATTTAAAGGAATAAATATAGCATTGCGGGCATAATCGCAAGGTGGGAACCGAAGAGTGGGGGGGGGGGGGGAACCGCTTCCTAGTCGAGAGGCTCATGATCCGCTGGGAGTTTGAAGATTTGAACAGAGTCAGAAGCCAGTTGTGTCAGGGGATGCGGAGGGGTGGATCATGGGAGGTGGAATGGAGACCCATCTTTGGAAGTGACTGTTGCATTAGGTATGAAAAGGCAATCGGTAAGGTAATCGGGAACCGTAGAGGTAAAGAGGTAACCGGGAATCGAGTTCTTCACTTATGGAACGATGTGAATGAAGCAAATCTAGCAGGATGCTTGGAGGAACGTGGAAGAAGCAATGGAAACGAGAAGCCAGAATGATGTTGAAGGGTCCAGACTAGGATGGTAACCGGGATTCGAACGGTTAGAAGTAGGGTCATCGGACAGGGGAATCGAGCTGGAGGCTGTGCAGAAACGTGCGCAGAGGGTTGCAGGTCGGAGAAGAGTCGTCGGTTGCGTCCAAAGCAAAGGTGCACCATGAGATAACGACTAGCAGGAACCGATGTATCGATGACAAGGAGAGGACAGCAGGCGGATCGTGGTTCGAAACAGGGCCCCGACTGGGTGCATGGGCCCAGTCCAAACTGTGAGGATCGTGACAGGAAAACGGAATCGGACCGAGCATACGTCCTACAAAGGTGGAGCATGGAATCAGCAGATAGTGAATTGCAGTATGGAAGGGGCTTGAATCGTGCAGGGGCCTTGTTTCATGGAGGCTGTGCAGACACATGTGCAGGGGGTAGCGATCGTCGACTGACCATGATACATGCATCGTGTAAGAGGTCAGGATGAAGGTCCGTGTTAGGAACCGATGTACCTATAGAATCTGTTATTTTAAGCTGGCAATAGCAACATGGGAAGAATATTGGTACAAGAGGCAATGGAGCCCAGGCTGGAAGCTGGTGCCCGGTTCCAGCCCACTGGCAGTGATGGTATCGAATCCACAGCAAGAGTAACCGAACCAGGTCCAGATAAAAGGCTCGATGTGCAAGTGGTAATTAACGTTAGTTGCAGAGGTAGATATCAGTTACCCCTCCCCCCAGGTATCGAACACGAGGGCGTGATGAAGAAGGGGACCAGAATCGATGTCGTCACAAGTGGAGTGGAACGAGCAAGCTGCAAAGATGCAGCCCTTGTTGTGCCGATTAAACCACGGTTAGGCTGGGCACACCCTCAACCATTAATATATGGCAAGGGGCACAGGAACCGGGATCGTTTGGCGAAGAATGACGTCCCTCCCTCTGGTTGGGTTGAGGAAAAGGGGACCGAATCCCCCTCACCGGGATCGCTGAACGATCCCACACCAGAAGTGAGGATCGGTGAATCCATATACTAGTAACTCGTGTGCTAATACTGTGTGAGGGGAATCGGCGGTTGAAAGAACCGAGGCCGAAACCGGAACTTCTTGAAGGCAAGGCGGATCACAGGCCGCTGAAGGATCATTGATTACAACATGTATACCCAAGGAATCGGGAACCGTAACGAAAACTGGTGAGTCCATGTGTACTGAAGCGAATCGACGTCTTGGATCGGTGAGGGTCGCACAAGCGTTGCCGGTGACAGAAGAGGAACCGGGGAACCCGTAATCGGTGCATCCATTGTCATAGAAAGTAAACGGGCAATCGACGGCACGCGATTTCTTGTATCTTCGGGAATCGAGCTCAAGGGTGGTCATGCTAGCGTGAGTGCCCTAGCTCGAAAAACTTGGACGCTCATCTAGTTTGGCAGCACCCTGTACTTATGGGGAGTGTTCTGCCTGCGACGGTCAAACATATCGAAAGTCTGTTAGGTTCAACCCCGTCAATCAAAAACACGTCACATTAGCTTGGCACAGTCCAAATACAAACGTTCTAAATCAGGCACTTGACATACCATGGTCACGGACGACAATATTTCTAACTTAAGACAGCCAGTGAAGCGGTAGAGAAGTATCGAAAGCCTCTAGCGAAATTCCAACCGACTGGAACTGACGCCGGAAAGACGCCACGAGGCAAATTGGACCTCCCTTGAGAACAGATGGACCAGATTCCCTCTCTGATTAGCACATCGTACCTGGGAGGATCCCAGGATGATTGAGGCTTAATGGCGCGTCGACAACTTGGTCATTAGCGAATCCCAGGATGATCATCCCAGAGAACCAAAAGCATCGGGTACCAACTCATGACAAAGGCATGACAACAAAATAATATCAACAGCTGTAGACAAAGCATACGATTAAAGCAATTTGTTAAGTTGTTTCAAGAAAGAAAGATATGGGGTAAGGAAATAATTATGTTCACTATTCAAAATGAAAAACCACTGAGGACCTGAGGACCGCATGGTAGATAGAAGTTAAAAAGAATTGTTTGAAAAACTTCGACAGCCCCAAAAAAGAAAGTGGAATGACATTGCTATTTGTAACTCTAAATTGGCCAAATAACAATACAATATTCACCAATTTAGGCGCCAATTTGTGTCGCATCTAAACTGAGTATGTAATGATGCCTTCAAGAAATCCGAAACTATTCTGCCCTAGGAAGTGAAAATGCAATATTTTCAACAGAATTCAGAATGGTATTCTTGCACAGCCAGAAGGGTAGATTTCATGAAAATGTCAGTACCATCCGGAACGCTCCTCTGCCCTAGGAAACGGAAATTCAGCATTGGGAAATTGAATTCTTGAAGGAATTCATGCACAACTATAAGGACAGATTCAGTGAAAAGTTCAGTACCGCCCACAACACTCCTTTGCTCTAGGAAACGGAATTCACGACGGCATTCATGCAGAGCCAGAAGAATAGATTCTGTGAAAACCTCAAAGCTATACACAACACTAGTGGGACTCTTTAAGTCCTGACAATACATAAAATTAGCATTAATGCATTCCCTAAATTAAGACTAAACAAATGTTGTTACACAATTTACAGTTTATTCCAACGTCAATGTCATACACGCGAGTTCTTCCAACACCATTACCTTGTCACATCGGATGATACACCCATTTTCAGCCTAAGAACAAAGGAGGCGCCTATTTCTCGACAGACGAAAGAAACGACCCCGAAATGCAATCGAGGCTTCGCCGGAACGTTCGATAATTTCGAAACGTGCAACGAAACGAGATAGAGACGATAGCGCGTCACCTCATTCAGCAAGACAAGGCTCTCTCTTCCTGCCAAATCCCCCATGAGACGCACCAAAACTGGTAAGCGGGCATGCAACAGGAAAATTGACCTGAAGCAGCTGCCTTGAGTAGAACGTGCCAAGAATAAAAGGCTAACTCTTCATTCACACACCATCATTTGCATACATACTCCTCCCTACCTTGTTGCGACATTCTGATAAGAGGGTTTAGTTTAATTAATCGCCGTCATTACCGTCCCTTAGCGCGCAAGACTAATTATTAGCCCGTGGGACAGCTGCCTGCCTGCCTTACGCGCGCATACCACTTAGAGACTCACCACAACTCATCGCTAAAAGCAGCAGGGTATTCAAGAGACGCACCCTGGGGAAAAACGCGTCCGACTCCTTCGGCAATGTTCGGGGGAAAAAGAATGTGTAATCCTGCCTTCCATTTTATGTTCTGCCGTTTACATAAAAAAAAAAGTAAGGTGGCGAATGGTGCTTGACTGCGTGGATCAGAGCATTGCACTGTGATTTGGTGATGACAATGTCTCAGTTTGCGTGTATACTCAGTAGTGTGCACAGACATCCGAAAGGGCAGGGTCAACTCCAGTAAAAGGGCATGCTGAAGCTTTATTTTTCTGGAGACACCTTTTTTTTTTTTAGCTTGACACTCTTTTTTACCATTTGTGGCCCCATTCTTGTCCTTCCTGGATTTCACAGCAACTAGCATTTGTCAGTGCAGTAAACCAAAATAGGGCATGTTTTCCTTCAAAAAGTGCAAACCCCCACCCCTCTGTGCACGCCACTGCTGTAATTCGTCAAACTGCATCTAACACGATGCCATCGTTGAACTACGTTTGTTACTCACGTTCATACAAAAAGTTCTTGTAGTTGGTAAACAATAGTTTTTTTTAGTCCTGTAACAATGATGTAATGGTATAGAGCAGTGACACGACGTAGTATTATTGTATATAACTCTATGCTGGAGCCCTAATACTAGCTGCAAGGGGCACTGCAGAGAGAAACAGAAGGGCGTCATACTGAAGCCGATGCTGTGAAGAGTGATTTCTTAGACCTAAAACGCGCGAATTTGTTGTTGGAGAAAACAACGTTATTTTAAGTCTAAGAAATTCGCTCTTCCGTTGTTTTTCCCTCCATTTTTATGTAGTGCACCTTGTAGTTATGCCTGCAAAAGCCATACTAGTGCCAATATGGCGGCAAATGTCACTGCTCTCTTGTATAACGTTGTCCAACGTTCAATCATGATGTCAAGCTTGTTTTTACATGGCAGTAAGGCTACTTGAAACAACAACGAAATGTTTGCAATGATAACGAGTTATTGCGAGTCGTTGCTAAAAGAAATTATTTTTAACTCGTTTAAAACCGCACAATCGTTTAGCTAATGATTATTTGGTCAGAGTGCACCATATATGCGTCCCTTCGTCAAGGTCACGATAAATTTTTCTTTTTTTTCCTGTTAAATCATAAATAAGTTAACAGATGTGTATACCCTTTACAATATTCTGAGTACGCCCGAGGCTATACAGCCTGTATATGTCCACAATTTAACAACGTCAAGGTACATATTCAGTTTGCAAATTCATGAAACAAAAAAAACGTAAAATAAAAGTAATAGAACATAAAAATTTAAACAATAGCGTTATTTACAACATTCGGAAACAACACATATTTAGACCTATTTAAACTTATTACGGAGGAATTAAAATGTGTTACGCTTGCATTTGTAAGTAGTCTGGTACGTCACATAATTTCTGGATTCTGGATTAAAAATATCTTACACTGGCTCTAGGTTTCTAAAAGTTTCAAAGTGTAATATTTCATTAGGAAATGTGTTACATATTTTTTAACGAAATATTGCCTATTTCTCTAACCCAACTTTGTCTCCAAATTGGGACAAATAATAATTCCTACTAGAGTTCCTTAAAATCTTACTTAGATTTTGGTACTTCATGCGTTTTGTATCTTTGACGAATGAAATCTTTCGACGAAAGAGACTGGCAGGGAAGCCAACAACTTTCTGTAGAGGCAAATTGCACTAAAGGAAGGGAATGCTATCATTAAAAGACAGGTAATGTAGCTTTTAAAAACTTTACTCTGAAATTCAAAGTATCGACAATGCGAGGACAGAACGCATCGTACACTAGTCTACTCCCTCTAAGGGCTCCCGCGCACTGGGAGGCCAGGTCGTGCAGCAAAAACACGGCGACGTGCCGCGTAGCCACGTCTGTTTTTCATTGGTAATTCTGGTGCCCTAAGAAAGGTCTTTGAAAAGGAAGAACGGCTTTCCTTCGTCCATAACAAGGTAAGCTTCTTCTGGTCTAAGAACAGGTATATTGACATACACTACTCACAATACAGAGAATTTCTCAAGGCCATTCAGTTAGTCCTACGTTGAAAACAGTGATAAAGGACACGGGATTTAAGAATTTTAGTGACAGACGGTCAATGTTATTTGGCTCGTAATGGATAACTTGAGCCCCCCTAAATTGAGCTCCTCTAAGAAATGCAAAAAGAAATAAGGGAATTCAATACATGGGAACGGCATTCACGATAGCATTCAAACATAGATTCCCAGAAACCCTCAAATCCTTTAAAGGTCGCCGCTGAACCAATTTAAGGCACTCTACTATTTTCAAAAGACATCAAGAAAGGAAGGAAAATCGAAGATCAATGCCATCAACGATGAACAGACGTCTACTGATATCAGTTATTTGCTTTCCTAAGTTAGAGCTTCAGACCGACGATGGCATTGATTTGAAAGCGCCGAGACCCCGACTCACGGATTTCTGGGAACCTTGGAAAGTTACATAGGTCCCTTCACAACCAAACATCGCTCTTAAAGGGACTCGGCCTCTTAGCATTTTCAGCCACCATGCCCACATAAATTATAGGGTTAGTAACACTTACAGGTTTTTGACTTAGAATTTCAAAGACTAATTATCTCTCCGCAAATCGCGCACCATGCTCGACTTATACTGAAGATCACACCTTACTACCGAGTAATTATGTGAATTAAAAGCTTTACTCATCGCTCAGTGGTCACCGACAACCAAACCACAGATCTGTACAGTATATCTCACTAAGAGGAAGCGGTTTGCTTTCAATGTAGTTATGCCCGTATTAGGGGAATGACGTCACCTTCGTTAATCGTAGAACATTTACGGAAACATCACCAGGATTCGGAGTTTTTACGTTTAACTTCGTTTATGAGTGGCATAAAAATAAAGTTTATGCCTTCTTGGCACGAAATACCAACGCCGAACCAAACGAAATTACAGGCAGAATGAAGAAATGCGATGGAGACTGGCATCGCTATGCCACATAGAGGAAACATCGTAAACATAGTAAAACTAAGCATCGTAAATCAAAATTACTTGTCAAAACGACATCTCAAAACTAAATCTAAATCAATATTGAAACCGTAAATCGAGAATACTACGGAGAATCGTTTTGCAGAAAGAAAAAGTATAACTCTGACACCGAATCCCACTCGTACTTTTATCAAATCGATAATTTGTGCGTTTCAGCACTCACCTCCTTCCCAGAAAATTTCCTTCGACCTGCGGTAAGGGAATTTCTGAGTTTCGTGCTAAAACATACCAGTTACCAATTTCAAAGCCCTCGGCGTGTCATAGCCGATAGTACATTTACACCAGACAACAAATCCAACAGAGAGCACTTTCATAAACTCATGACGTCACCGATTACCCTAAAAGCGCTCACTTCCCATCAAAAGTGACGTCACACGCCTATTGTTTATGAACGTACTCCCGGATGCATCTAAGAGCAAAATGACAGCTAATGTGTCAAAAGAAGAATTTTAATAAGGTTTGCTCATCATCGTTTACTCACCAGCACGGCTACATTAAACTTGACGTTGTCAAGGGCGTTGCTAAGTAGTTTTAAGTTAAATACGACCTTGTGAATCCATTTATTACGTGTAGTCAAGTGATTTATCACTTTCTTTTACTTTAGAGGGGACGTTGTGTGTGACGACATCTCCACCAATTTTCGACTATGCACATTATTGAGTTCTGCAGATTACGATTACTCGGCCGAGCGACTGGCACTCCAAAACATGTGTTTTTTTGTTGTGCTGCTGACGCATCCGGGTGTTAAGACATCGTAAGGAGGTTTGAGGTTCATAACCCTCACACCTTGAGTATATGGAAGAAATTCAACAGGCGCGTGAAAAGAGCACTTATTTAGCTCAGGTAGAATTTACAGTCTTGTGAGTTTCCTTACTCTTAATTCTTTGCTTGTTTGCTATTTTTAACGGTTAATTTCTCATTTCCAAGGGGTGAATGATGAACACACACGTCCCACTGCGTTAATTAATTTTAACACTATTTCGCAAATCTCCACTCACCTCAAAGAACACAAGACCCCCATTACCCTTCTTTCACCAAAAGAACTTTTTTTGCAGTTAATGCGGCACGTGGTCTGATGCTCAAGCACACACACACACACACACACACACAGGCACGTGCATATGGAAGACGCGATAAAATTTCTACCTAATCAGCACAATTAAAGGAGTCAAATTACTTTTAACACTAAAAAAAAGAATAAGTTATCCAATTAAAGAAGCAATTTCCACCTGATTCGCCGCTTTTCCCCTTCCACGTTATCTCCCGTTACTATTTTAAACTAATTATAGAGAACGCAGCGAGGCCGAGGCTCCAACTGTGTTTATGGAAGCGGCAAACAAGGAAAAATGCTTGCAGCATGTTTGCGACTTGGCTGCACGATTGTAATATCCCCCCCTCCCCCCACTCCCCCAGCCACAAAAAGGGCTCAATTTATGCAAAACTCTTGCGGCAAAGTTTTCAATAATTCCATTCGCTCAAAGCGTCACGCGGTAAGTAATTCAATTGGTTGGCGCGATCGTCGACCGCTATCGGCCAATAAAATAGCTTTCTTTCATTCCACCTTTTCTTCTCGTTCATTCGTGCGGTTGCCATGGTAACTGCCTTTTGACCGACAAGCCTTGTTGGTAGTTAGCATCAATTTGTTGGCCATAACGCAATTAGCGGCAACGAACGAAGCTGCTTGTCAGTAAAGCAAATCTTTGACATTTATCGCCAGCCTCACTTTCGCCCCAACGCGTTACCAAGCGAGACGCAAAGCCCACCAAATCTCTAGCGCCCAAAGGACGGACGGACGGACATTACAACAAAATGGAGCCAATGCAAATGCAAGCCTCCCACCCAACTTCAAAGTAAAACAAAATAAGAAATATAGGAATTTTTTCAGAAAAGAGCTTTGTGTGAAGTTAACAGAATACTACGACCGCGTTAAAGTTTTGTTTTGATTTCCAGGCACAGAACGATGTCAAGTAGGCCAAATAACATTTGTTTTCTCGTTTAAACGGAGTTTTCTCATTTGGGTTTTTTCTAAGCTTGACCAATTCATGTTCCGTACCACTCTGAAGCGCCACACCAGGAGAAACGTAACGCAGGTCGATCAACGTTCTTTCCGTCGGCTCCGAATAAAGCGCGACAAAAATCACCGCAAACAGCCACTCAGAGCAAAAAAAATCTAGGGGGCATTTCACGATTTATAGGCGCTTTAAGGAATCCTATTTAAAATTTGGAACTATTAATTCTGAAGATATTCTAGTATATATAGTGTCCGCGGCCTATCTTGAGTTCTCCGCAGAACGACACAGATAATCGATTGTACGTTTTCAGTATAGCAGAGAGCCTTGTTGATATCCAAGATGGTTACAAAAACAATGGCGGCCATTGATTAAAGCCACCCTATCCAGGAAGACGTAGCCGCTCACAAAATACTTGCAGGACTCAAGATACACCGCGCACACAATAATTATCTAAAAGATAATCGTCCTAACCATGTGGTTACCTTGCCCCACGCAGTCTATCACTCACTGCATGGTGTTCACAGAGTTTAGGATAATTAGGAACCCTGAAAAAGTAAAAGGAGAAACTGTCTCGCGCAAAAAACAGGGGGTACCACTTATTTCACACAGTACTGAAACAGCTTTTGGCCGCATTGGATATGGCGATGGCCGGAACTGGCTCCCGTACCGTACGCGTTGCTTCTGGCTATACGATTCGGTTGGTTCACGTAACTCGTTTTGTCATGTGTTTGTTGTTATTTCAGGTCAGTTTAGGTCAGATGACTTGGCACAAATTTCACCGGACAGGACACTAGCTTCACTGAAGAACAACTTTCGTAACACTATACAGCGACGAACCCCCGCTCTCTTACGGATGCCAGTTCGTACCTCCAGCCAAATACTGGCGGGGAAAAATTGCATAACTTGTGCACTGTTAACAACAACAAAATATTTTAAAACACTACGGCTGTTTCGTCAGGTTTTTAAGGAAGGCAGGATGTAGGGAAAATAACGTGTAAACTGAAAAGGTCATTTGCGAGCCCCCCCCCCCCCCAAAAAAAAAGCTACGCATCTTAAAAAATACTTACCTACGACTTCCAACCATGGGAATGCAGCTAAAGAGCTACACCGTTATTGTGGACACGAAGCACATCTTAGCTAAAATGATGCAACAAACACCGATCTAACAGAAAAGAAATTTACAACTTAAGCATTCCAGAACTCAGCATCGTAAAAGTCGAAGTGAACGAGAAATGACATTGCTTAGGCTGTGTCTTTCACGAAAGTCTTACTTTTCAACGAATAGAAATGAAGATTCACCTAATACGACAGTAACGAAACTCCTGTAGTAGCATCGTAAACCGGTACACCAGCTTACGTGCAGTCCCCGGATGCTACGACGGGAACTTGTTATTCCAGTTTTCTGTTTTTTTCCCCTTTTGACGAGTTTAAAGGCCAGAATTTTATTTAAACGAGTAACTAGTACAACAGTTGTCAAGCCAGAAACAGTTGTGAAAGATTAAACAGGACGGAAAGCTCAAGTTAAATATTTAGTTGTAAATGAGTACGTATCACGACCAATAAGACTTAAGTTAAACGAAAAAGCCGTCATAGCAGTTAACTGAAGCATCATTTATCTTTGTTTTCTTGAGATACTTGTCGTACAAACTAACGGCATAGCTACTTCTAAAGTATTTAATTGTCCCTCCCTGCCCCGCGATAACTTGAGCAGTTGAAAAGGACGTAAATTCTATTTCCTTTCTCTTAAAACTTTTTTTTTTACATTGAGCGGCAAGCCAAAAACACGGTTTTTATACGCAGCGATAACGAAATGTCTACATAGAGTGGTTGTGCTTCAACACGAGATTCTATGACAGTCGCCCAACGTAAAAGAAAAAGTAATTCATTGATTAAAAATCCCGAAATACTACGGCCGCATTCGTCGTAATCCGACTACTTGAACGCCATAGCTACAAAGTGAAGCACGCGGATCGATTACCGCTCTCTAAACAACCAACAATTTAAATCTAAAACAAAAAAGACCAACCTCCTCCGTTACCATAGCAACCGTCAACAAACATACAGACGAAGCGGAAACCAGATAAACAACAATCAGCTGTATGGGAAGCAAGCTATCGGCTATAAGTGTCCCTCTCTCTCTCTGTACCGCGCCTAATTAATAGCATTGACGTAATTAAGCTCCGCTACGTGCAAGGCGTTGGTGGGCGGGCGTTTCGTTGCGCGTTCCAAGTTCATCAAAGCCCCACGGCTGGATGAGTTCGCGCTTGACGAACGCTACGAGCCGTGAGATTGCGCCAATGCTTACTTCACTCCAAGCTTATGAAAGCGAGAAGGGTTCTCTCTACCAATTTGACGAGGCTGCAAAACGCCGCGGCCCTTATGACAAATCCCTGCAAGGCACAAGCATTTTTTTTGTAAGTACTAAAGCTCTCCGTAGAAGGTCACGTACTTCCAATACTGCGCTGTTTCAACTTATCCTAAATTTTTTCTTTTGCTGTCACAAACGTTGCTTTAAAAAAAAAAACCAGGCCAAAAAAAAAAATAAGGCAGAACATGCATGCACCAAAGCCACAGATATATAAAACGCCGTCTTAGCCAAAGATGAAAGATTGTCTTCTCACAAGATAGTTAACAACGCATTATGGGCGGTTCGAATCGCGTTGATGGCAGCTCGTGGGTCGTGGTGTGACGTCATTAGCCCTGAACCACATCTCAAAGATGTGACTGGCGGATTTGCAAACAACGGATTAAAAAAAAAAATGTTTTAAAATTCCCAGCCATTGTCGTCAAAATATCAACAAGAAAATGAGAATAAAACAACAAAAAAAGCATTTACTTTAGAAATCAAACTATAGTAAACGGAGATTTAAAAAAAAATTCCGTTTTCCGAGCAAGCCATCAGCCTCATTTTATAGACGCACTTGGTATCGCACTTGTATCTGATCGACTGATATACGATATTTCCGGTGTAAAAATGAAAAATGTCGTGTTGTGTCTGTGAACCGCCAATATTCGATTACAAAACTGTGAGTATTTTTACATATACTGAAATGCTTGGCTCTGACGGCTGAACCAAAGATCGTTGGTATTTTTTGTTCTGCCAAGCATTTCTGTCCGGCAATTACCCGCAGCGCTGCTGCCTTACCGCAGCGATTCGGTTGATGACGTCACTTCTTGCAGCTATCACGACCACCCCCTGTGTTGGGTTGCGGCCTGAACCGGAAGCAAGTTTGTAATGCGTAAGGAATCTTATTGGCGCATCTTGTCCTGCCAAAGTTTATCCCTTCTTAGTGGTATATTCCATAAACATCTCTCGGAAAACATTTAATGAACAAGTTTTACTACACACCGGCATCTGTTGACAAACTTTGGAAACCTTAGTTTAATAAATTCGCTGCTTACCGTCAGGTGATGGCGCCACCTACCAAACATGCAGAGCCTTATAATTTATACGCCGTCCGTAGTGGTGCTGAAACGGCCTTCTATCCAGAGGGCTAAGCGTTACAGGGATGAACTAACTATTGACCAATAGCCGAAAAGGCAGGTTGCCACCAAATGAATCTAGCGCCTGCTCGCAGCAAGCAACGGAACGCATAATGAAATTTCTATTAACGCAATAAACAAGCCACGTGCCTCCTTAATTAATCAGCAAAAATGTTGTACGTCCTCGTGCACCTGGGAGCAAGCTGTAAATGTTGGAGGCATGACTGCTGCTAGACGGCGCAAGGGAATTTTCTTTATAGTCTACCGTGGCGCCATCTAGAGGCAGTAATATCGTCAACTTTTACGGCTTTGCTTCCGAGGACGTATCACATTTTTACTCAATAATTAAGAAGGCACGTGGCTTGTGTGTTGTGCTAAAAGATATTTCTATGTGCTTGTTTCGAACAAGCGCTA
>JAHWFP010174080.1:0-17225 GCA_023313725.1 Lithobius niger | reverse complement strand
AAAAAAATACAGCTTTTTTATGTTGGTTTCGTTCCTTTTTTTTTTTTGGCTTTCGGTCTTTGTTATACTGTGCGCAATACAAAACGGAACGAAAGCAATTTAAAGCTGTAAATAAAAGACCTGTTGTGATTTTGTTTTAATGCAACCAAAATTAAATAATTTTAAGCTAAAATAAATAAGTGTGGACTACATACTGGTTTCACAAATACTGCAAAATTTTGCTAATTATTTTTCGAAATGAAGCAGTAGGCTAATCAATGAGCTGACTGTTTAACCTAATGAGTGCTTTGTTTGTTTCAAAAAAATTTGCAGAAGTTAGCAACATTGTAAAAACAGTTCTGTAGCCTACATGCAATTATACTATACTGGTACTCATAATAACGTATGACTTCTACGCGTTTAATGTAAGAAAATAATGTGAAAGCGAAAATTAACACCATAGCTGCAACTTATAAGGGGGGAAAAATAAAACGGCTTTATTTCGTTTTTGTGTGAGAATTACCCGGTATCCGGTACCGGTCCGGATCCGGCACCTAGATCCGGAACCGACCCGGCCCTGACATCGAATTATCCGGAACCGACCCGGATCCGGCAAAATGGTATCCGGTCGATCCCTACTTTAAACCATCGAGTTCTTAGTTTAAAAGGGTGACAAAAAAGAGAATGCTGGCTAGTGGCCAAATTCGATTTCTATTGCATAAACGAAAATATAAATTACTTGTAAGTTTAGCATTTCAAAAATACTAAAATCTTCACGGAGATAGTTACATCCAGCCCCTTAGAAAACGCGTTTAATGCGGATCAGTAAACTAGAATGGTGGAACCTTTCAGTCAAAAAGCTCAGATATTCTGGTAGAGGGGGAGCAACTGGACTGATTTTCCACAGGTGACACCAATAAACCACTTCTTCCAGAGGCTGTCATAGATTGGATTGGTGGAGTTGGGGATGGGTTTGCTCGAGATTCTGATGGCTTGTTCTTCAAAAATACTTGCCTTCTTTAAAAGTCCGACGATAGTAATCAACCGTGCAGCTTTAATTTTAGTGGAATAGATTGTTGATTAGAAGTTGAAGGAGTACAGGTAACCACGTGGTTGATGGCCAATTTGGAGCTATCAAGATGCACAGTCCTGGCATGATTCAAATTTTCTGTAGGATCTGTGTTAAGAGCTAGAATGATGGAAACTTGTATCCAAAAAGGTGTGTCGAAGGTGTCGACATGGCGGCTAATGCCCAGGCTCGTTCATCTGTAATTACGCTGACGTGGAGAAGTCTGGCATTGTACCTCGTGGCGAATAGGTCGACTATCGGAGTTTTCCAAATGGCGAACAAATATTTGCAGATGGAAGTTTTTCAGTGTCCATTCTTCTGAAGGTGGGCAGCATCGTCAAGAGGAGTCAGCAATTACATCCTATTTCCCAAGATTTGAAAAGAGGAGTGTCGTTTTAAAACGAATGCAAAGCTTGACAATTTCTGAAGTGATTTCATGAAGGTTTCTGCACTTCGTACCGTCTCCTTTCATAAGACAGGCCACCGCAGCAGTCCTCTGTCTGAACTTAAACTCTTCCCTATCTTGGACATCGAAGTGGAGAAGGGCTTTTTAGGACATTTATGTGGCCGAATTCTTCCTTTGACCATAGCCCTGCAGTTGCCTCAGATGTGTACTCCCTAGCATTCCATTGATGCATCAGTTAGGAGAATCATGTTCGACGTGGGTTCGTGGGATGATTAGGGAAAGGGTCTGAACGACCAACCACAATAAGAGCGTCTCGACAGGGAAGGTTCTGTCCATGGTGTATGTCATGCTGTTCTCCAGGTGTATGGATACTGATTGAAACGTAAGTCATCCGTTTTCTGTATAGTACAAGGTTTGTCAAGGAGTTGATTTTGCCGATTTGGCTGTTTAGTTCGTCCTGCTTGTAAGAGTGAAAGATTTTCTGAACAGGTTTAAGGAAGTCTTTGATTCGTTCTAGAGACAGCATTACGGTTGCAAGGTCAAAAAAAATGCCCGAAAAAGAGGAAACGTTCAGCAGGGATCAATCTTGAGTTCTTGTGATTTACTTCAAAGCCAAGGCGGTGAAGATGATCTAAGGTGTCTTGGCAGTCGTGTATTAGCAGTTTTTGATTAACCTCTTGACTACCAGACGTACGACCCGTACGTGCTTAAAACGTTGCTATCTCCTACCACACGTACGACGCGTACGTGTTTGTTCAGCCTTGTCAAATACATAGCACACCGAGCATGGTTGGGCTCAACAATACTTTTATTTTACACTGGTAGGATGCAGAAAGAGGCTATTTGTTGGCCGTGACGTCACAAACTATTTAGCCAGTGAATTTCCACGTTGTTTTCAGCCATTCACAGACCACGTTTGACACAATGCGGCCTTCTGAAGGGCGGCGCTATCAAGCCTTCCTGCTTCAATGACAAACGTGCGGCCGCCTCGTTTTCTGCCGGTTTTAGTATTTTTTGGTTAATTTGGCTGTAATTATGTGACATAAAGGCTGTGGAAAGTGATAATGGTTCATCGTGAATCGTTCCAGAAGAGGATCAGATAAGTGACTGAATTTACAAGCTGCAATTTCCAGCCCGTCGTAAGCGCACTAGCGCTGGTTAGGCCTAACGAAGTTGGTTTGTTTACATTTGCCGAGCATGTATTCAACTGCGCTTTTCGAAATTTTACTGCAAACATGAAGTGTAAAAATGGAAGAAAATGATAGTAGTGACTCGGAATATGTGACTCGGAATATGTAACATAGTATGACTCGGAATATGGAATATGAAGAAGAGGATGTTGCTTTTAGCGGCTCTGAATTGTCTGATATATCTGATATTGACGACGAAGCTAATTCTGTAGATGGTTGTACTTACAGAAGTAACCCGTTTCTTTTACAGCATGTTGCTTATTTTTTTTTATTTCAGATAAGTAACTACTTCCTCAAAATTGTGTGTTTTCTATTCCTTCAACCCGTCCTCCCCCCCACTCCCCAAAAAAGAACAAGTACAGAAACACTGTAAATAGCTGGTTCAAATAGTCACTTGGTTCCCCAAAAGTTTACGTGTTTTCTATTTCGCCAAACCCCTACCCCCAAAAAAATACAGACATGCTATAAATAGGTAGGTCAAATAAGCAATTATTTCCTCAAAATTGTATTTCTACTCATCCAGACAGCACCCCCCCCCCCCCCCCACAACTCAAAATAGTTTGGAGGAATTAAAAAACCTTATTTGAGAAGCGATTGTTCCCTCGAAATTGTGTTTTCTATTCGGAAGCCATTGTATATCGGAAGCCATTGCTTATGCGAACCAGCTATTTACAGGGTTTTTGTATTTTTTCTAGGGGGGAGGGGTGGAGGAATAGGGGGGAGGGGTGGAGGAATAAGAGATACTTAAATTTGGGAAAGCAATTGTTAAAGAGCAAAGATAAATTACAGTGAGCAGTGGTGTGGACAATGTTTGTGCAGCAGGCTTTTAAGGGCTTCACTGCATTACCTGGTATACGAGTGCAGAGTAGTTCTTTGCATGCTGGGAGTCAAGGGGTTAATTTTTGAGTAGCCAGTCATGGAGGCAGGAATGCGATTGCATTGGAAGTTTGTGAAGATGTGAGGAAAACCCTTAGAGCTGTCCTGAGGCCAAACAGAAGGGTTTGAAATTCCAACACTTTTCCATCGTAAATAAAGCAAAAGGGTGTCGGACTGAGTGGTGAAGTGGTACATGAAGGTATACTTCTTCATGATCTATGGAGACTGTCCAATCTTGGTGTTAAAGGGATTGTCTGATAGAAAAAGTTACCATTACAAAGTTGAGAGGTTTTAAGTTACGATTAATCTTTCCCCTCCAGATTTCTTTGGCCTTAGAAAGATTGAGCCGTAAAAGCCCAGGCGAAAAAGGTCCACTTCCTGCAATGGATTCTTTTCTTAGCAATTCCTGAATTTCTAAGGACAGATTTTCTGAGGGTGGTGTCGAAAATTCCCAAGGTGGTAGAGATGTTGCCGGCTTACTCATGAAAGTTGGCTTGAAACCTAGGCTGATTGTGTTGAGTCTCCAAGGATTGATGTTATCTTTATCCAGGAAGGTAGGAAGTGCCAGAGCTGACCCCCGACTAGTAGGTTGTAGCTGTCTTGATTTGATTGGTTTCTCGGTTTACCCAATCATCTTTCGAGTTTTGCCTGTAAAGATATTTATTAGTTCGTTTTGAATCTTGACAGTTGTTTAGGCTTTTCTGCTTTTGGCTTGCAAGCAACATCCAAGTGAAGAGCTAATTAGGGGATTAGGCCTCTACAAAGGGTCACAAGTTTTGTGGATGGGTTGATTGCGAAGTACATGCATAGTTGATGATTAAGGTTAGGGAGAGAGAATTGCGTAATAAAAGTAGAATTGAAGAGGGATCTGCTGATCCAGTATATTGAGTGAAAGGTTGCTAAACAAGCCTTCTTGAACACTTCATTAATTAGTAATACTAAGTGTTTGGCTTTGACAGGGTCCATTTCAATGTACAGCTTTTCGCAAAGAGCATTGGCAGCTGTATGCAGAAAGTCAGCCAATGATCCAGCGCTAAGGCCCAGGCGCAGAATTTTGTCATTATCTTTAAGCAGGGCCGATTGGACTTCAACCTGCTTCGCAATGTCCATGTTGGTGCCAAAATCCAGTTTTACTTCCGACGATAGAAATTCAGATTGGGTGTAGGTATCAAAATATTTAGGATTGGCTGTACCATCACCATGAGGTCTGAAGCACCAGTTTTTTTTTACCCGAACGAGAAGAGGGTGTCTTGGTCATGTTCGAGTGGTGACCTTTTCCTTTTTAAAAAGACCTCCATTGAGCAGAAGGGTGGTGAGGAGGGTTGTGAATTGCCTTAAAACCAAACGTTTGTTGGGATGACGTCATCAACTGTCTTCAGTAATTCTGGAAGAGGGATACCAGATGGGTCGGTGTCGCGAGGTGATGAAGGGTTGTCAAAACGAGCGTGATTCGAAGCGACAGACATTAGTTGCGGTGACAAGCCAGCATTCGTAAATGAGACATCCCGAAGCTGCGTGAAAGTGTGATCTTTTCGAGTTGGCAACAGAGCAGAAGTACACAGGAGGTAGCAGCAAAGGACGGCAGATGGACGAGCAGTAGCAGTGCCAGGCGTGATAACAGGAACATCTGCAAGCGGCAATCCCCAAGTCCAGCGTTCCACATGCTTGGGTCGATGATAGGGCACACGCATGCATCTGAATATTTCAGGAGGTTATGATGAGGAGGTCAAAAGAAGATCTTGCCATTTTCTCGCTGTGGCATACATTTTGCTATTTTCTAACGTATGAGCAGTGTTAAGTATGCACAGGGTTCGCACGGCTTCACAAGTGCTAAATTTAAGACTTTTTAAGCCTTTTTAAGACACAACACACTCAAATTTAAGGCCAAATTTTAAATCGTGTCATAAAACCATACTTGTATTAGTCTATGCGATTTTTTTAAAGTCAGTTTATAAATTATTAACTGATAACTTTAATATTTTAATAAATTAGGCTAGCAAAATTGATTTTCTTTGAAGGTCACGTAAATCACATGGTTTAATTAGGTGTTGTTCCATGTTAGTGTTTCGTGTTCGTGGGGTAGGATAGATCCTTGAAATAATATCAAAATCAAGTCGTTAATTTTGAAATTTTATATTACGGGGCAATGGCTGGGGTATTTGAAAGATCACTGCCCCCTCCCCCCCCCAAACATGCAACTATCAGTTAAAAGCCATAGCTAAACCATGCGCCAAGGCTGTTTGCCGTGACTGGGTTAGTCCACTCAGACAGCCAGAGATTCGCTATTCTCGTTCATCAGTGGCTAATTCATGATGACATCACGGCAAACAGCCGTGGCTCGTGGAATAAAAATTTTGTGGGAGGGGGAGCACAACTCACTTACCTATCTCTCCCCCCCCTCCCTCCAAATATATTTTCGTTAATCCCTAAGTGAAAACTTCTACGTCGCCAAACCAGTTTCAAAACAGGCGAGATAGTCACTACCCTGCATCCAAATAGAAAAAAAACTCCATCGAGATACTCCTTCCAGTTAGTTCAATAATTATTATGTCGTATTGACTGAGCACACTACAACACAAATGTTTCCTAATTCCTAAACGAACTTGCCGATCGTTTTGCCGAAGTTACGATTTCAGTGTCCACTCACTTTAAGAAAAAAATAAAATTTAAACCTACATGCCAATAAATAATGCCAGCAGTTCTTAGTTACTTATGGCTTTATTCGAATGGTATGGAAATTAAAGTAAAGATTTCTTAAGGATCAAGTACAGTACTGCACATTTACGATGAATTTTTTCTACTGCGTTAGAAATACTTCAGCATCAGCACGATGGGCGAACCAGCGGTATGAAGCCCCAGGCCAGAAAAATAAAGCATGATTCAAACTAGGGATGTGCGAGTAGAAAAATTTTAATTCCAGCCGAGCCGAGCCGAGTTTGCAACAGAAGAATCGAGTATCGAGCAGAGTTCGAGTATTTGATGAAAATAGTTTGTTTGCAAGTCTCTCTTCAATTTGGTAAGATAATAAGAACAAAGATGGTGCTTAGCTGACTGTCACGGGTCATGGTTTTCCAGTTTTAAGGATAACTTGAAAATGGTTTTAATTATTGACTTTTAATCTGCACCACTGGAAAGCTCTCGTCGAGACGATCAATTTGGTATATTGGAATGTCAAAATCGGTCAAAAATTGATGAAGTTATCGCATTTTCGCCGGATTCGAGTTTTTCGAGTATGGACGCGAGCAGCGAGCAGAGTTCGAGTACTTTTCATACTCGGCTCGAATTTTTCGAGTATCGCACATCCCTAATTCAAACCAAAAGTATGCATTGGCTGTTATACCAATTACCGCATTAAAAAAAACTCGATAAAAGCGAGTTACAAATTATTATTCCACTTTTAATATAAAAATTATGTCTACTATCCAAATTGTGACGATGGGGGTTCTGCAAATTCTGCCTAACTTTTGATTTTGTCGCTTTCCTACGTGACCGGACAAGTCCATTACGCCAGTGAGGGAAGTGAGGAGGGAAAGCTAAAAATAGACTCCACTAAGGTAGCGTTGTGACAAACGGGCTCAGAGCTACGATGCAACCCAGCGGCCGACAGAAAATTCTTAACGCGATAATTAGTTTAATAGCAAATCCAACAAATAAATTTATTAATTATATATAGCACATACACAATGACATTTACTACAGTAAACTCTTTAAATTCAAGACTTTTTAAGACCAATCAACAACAATGCTGAAATCCCAGACTTTTTAAGGCCTGAAATTTTGTCCTTTAAAATCAAGACTTTTTAAGGAATTTAAGACTTGTACGAACCCTGCCTAGCAATAATTATGTTTTCAGTACTTCCGTTGACCCATGTGGAAGTCAAGGTCTATAGTTATCAATTTAACTGAAATGTAAACGAGATAGCATTTCAAACGTATTGCCTGTCAAGGACTTGTTTTTAGAATTTTTTAAAGTAAAAAGTTTATAGGTTATCTTGGTTAGGCTATTTTAAAGGACGTGTAATTTCCGTGATAATACTAGGCTCAAATTTGTGGTTGAGTTTTGTTGCGATGAAGGTGCCATTTTGTGGGATTTTGGTGAAATTCTGTGGTTATGGATATGGAGTCCGAATTCAATAATGGCATCCACTTGGTTCGTATATTGACAAAATTTATGAAAAAAATTCTAAAGGAGAACGAAAATACAAGTGCACAATTAAAACCCAACTTTAACATAACTACACACCGCGTACGTGGCTGATGACGGCTCACTACAGCAACCTAGTGCCAACAGCATTGTTTGGTGCGGAATAACCCTAGTACAGTACAGCTTTGGTGATTGGACATTGGGTCCCGGTGAGCTTGTCCTTGCTCGTCCTTTGGCCTAGTCACAAGTAACTGCTACCGGAATTTCGTTCCAGTAGCTAGTTGTCAAGTATACTGGATTGTTTTTCATTAAATTTATTTCAGGAAAAATAAAGCCATTTTATGCTTAATTTTGCAATAAGTTTGGAAATTTGTGGCATTTTTCGACATTTACTGAATTTTGCAACAATTAAAGCTTCAGTTAGTAATTGTTTATCGACCACTTCAAGAATAATTTTATAACTCATTGCCACGAAAGAAAATAGTCGGTTCTCAGGCCCTGCCTGGTGACTTATTTCAGCAAAATAAAAAAAAAGTGACCTGCAAAAGGTTATTTAGGAGAAATTTCTGAGAAAGATGAGCTTTCTTGAATATACATTATCCAGCAAGCATTAGATTTAGTCGCAGTTTGAAACAGTTCAGAATTTACTACCCACAATCTGAACAGAAAGAACTAACGTAAGTTACCAGTTTACCCAAGTTTCAAACGGAAATAAAAATAAAAGCCTGGTCACCGGGTAACTTTTTGGGCTTGTAAAAAATGCCCGAGAACCAAAACATTTTTTTTCCATGGCCTTAAGAGAAAATGTTGCGAAATTTAAGATTTTGCAAAATCGCAGAAATTACATATGTCCTTAGCTATTTTTAGAAAAGTGTGTCAATATTAAAATACAGGTTTTATAGGCTAGCTGCGACCCTTGTAGTGGTGACATATTGATTACGTACCATTCCTCATCGTTAGGAACTTGCTCTAAAGGTGGCGTAAGACACCAAAGGTGGAAGGCGGCATTGCATTCGTCACACAGGATTTGTTTGTCAGGATTGGCTTTATCACCACAGTTGTTGCAGGCACACTCTTTGCACTTTCTCCTTGGGTTATCTTTACAGTGTGTACAGTTGGGTTTGTAAAATCCTAGAAATGAAATAACAGTTATTAGTTAATGTTCACCAATAGCATGAGGGAAAAAAAAAAGCGGTGCACCAAGTAAGAAATTTGCTGAAATACCAACTTATGGGTATTAACTAGGGATCGACCGGATACCATTTTGCCGGATCCGGGTCGGTTCCGGATATTTTGATGTCAGTGCCGGATCGGTTCCGGATCTAGGTGCCGGATCCGGACCGGTACCGGATACCGGGTATTTCACACACAACAACGAAATAAAGCCGTTTTATTTTTTTCCCCTTATAAGTTGCAGCTGCGGTGTTAATTTTCGCTTTGTTTCACATTATTTTCTTACATTAAAGACTCAGAAGTCTTACTCTATTAAGAGTGCGTATAGGCTACAGCACTCCACTGGTTTGACAATGTAGCTAAATTTTTTGAAACAATCAAATAAAGCACTAATTAGGCTAGGTTAATCAATCAAAAAATATTTTAAATTAAGGATTTTCTCATTGATTAGCCTAGCCTACTGCTTCATTTCGAAAAAAAAATTGCAGAATATTTTAAAATAAAATTTATTTAATTTATTTTTTGCCAAATAAAATAACATAAAAAGCTGAAATACAAAAAAAATACGAGAAATATTTACAGGTTTAAAAAAGTGGTATCAGTTAATCATGCCTGGTTAAAAAAAAATAACCTTTTTTATTCTCCAACATATTTTAAAATTTTGTTTAATTATAAATAAAATAAAATAATAACATACAGCTGAAATAAAAAAAAAACACTAAATAAATATTTAAAGATTTAAACATGGTTATCAGTTAATCATGCCTGGTTTAAAAAAAATCTTTTCAATTTTCCAAAGTATTCTTAAAATTTGTTTAATTATAAATAAAGCCAAATAAAATAAATTTAATAAAGCTGAAAATAATTTTAAAAAAAAAAATAATATGTGCAGATTTAAATATGGTGTTATCAGACACATCAGGTTTTGGAGTTGGCTAACTACTCCAACAGTTGACTACCTCCTCCTGGAGTCCAGGTGGGCTCTAACGTTTTACTACTGCTGATTTGACAGGAGATGTTTACCAAGTCTAAAATCAAATTAAGGGAGCAGATTCTCCAACAAAATGGATTTTGGATACTTCAAAGGCACTCAACATTTACCCAGTGAAGTAAATACTTGGATTTTTTTTCCAGAAATTAAAAGATTCAAAGGTGAAACATTTAACGTTTGCAGCTTCGTGTATTAGGCCTAACTCACTCACCACGTGCGATAAGGAAAACATGCCTGTTACACCTAATCTATGTGGCGGATGTTTTTTTTTTTGCGGTTAGCCAAGGTAAGTTTGGTAGATCAGAAAAAATCTAGTGAATTAAAGCTATCTTTGTGGAAATAAACTTTTTTAAATTCTGATTTTTTCGCGGAGAAATGAGTAAACTTATCGCTACAACTTTAGTAATAGCGCTCGATTTGTGCTCATAAAGGTTTTGATTTTTTGAACATCTTCGTTTCGTATTCTCCAATACATATTTTTGTTACAATATATTTATTTCGTCTGCAATTTTTTATACTTGTAGACCGCTTAGTCATTTTACTAAGATTTTGCTGAGAAGCCAAGAAAAAAGAAAGTTGATTATTTGTGCAGGATCCGGTTTAAAATAATTGCCGGATCCGGATCTTACCGGATACTGCAAGATCCGGCGCCGGATCCGGATCTATCCGGACTCGGTCGATCCCTAGTATTAACATAACAAACTGTAAGGCTGTACCGATACTGGATCGATCGGTTGTCGATGTTTGCGGTACCAATATAGACTTTCGCAGAAATATCGATAACTCTGGAACCGTTACGAGATTACGGCATGTGGTTCGCGGCGTTTTGCTCAGGTAACTACCTAGTATCTTCCTAGCTATGTTTTAACTGTGGGTTACTATTACATTTTTTAAATTTTAATAGTTATTGGACGTTTGCAGAAAACTACACCGTTGATGAAAAATTGGGGAAAAAATTTTGGTTGTCAGTATCGGTGCAGCATTAGTAAATTGAATTAATGACAAGCTACTGATTAAAATGTGTGACCATAATAAGGGAAGACACTGCACAGTTGAGCAGGTCTCCTGACCATGATGAACACCAGTTAAAGGTATAATATAGACATTGGATTTTAAAATTTGTCCTTTTAATAATTAATTTGACTTTTGAAGAACCCTATTCTATTACGATAGTTAATACAAAAAAAATTAAGCATTCAATTTCAGAAATATTTTGAAAAACGTAATTTGTTTGTCAGGATTGCTCACCATAAAACACAATTTTGTTATTAGACAAAAATCAACATTCGGCTTTATACCAAACATTGAATTTTGGACCAAATGACACCAAATATTCGATGCATCACTAAAAGAAAAAGCGAACCATTTTTTTTGCAAACAAAATACTGCTAGGTTTTATTTTTAGGAGTACTGTACGGTTTTTATCCGTTCCAAAAATATTTTTACCTTTAAATTTTTCAATGCCAAAGGGGACAGTTTCGCAGCCTTTTCAGGCCTTTTCACAGGATTTGATTTAATGGTAGAGTTCTTAGTGAACTCCTAGCAAAGGAACTGAAGTCTGCTCAGTAATAAGCCAAGACAACTTTAGAAATTAAGAAGGCGTGTTGTCTGTACTTAGTATTCTAATACCTGCGGTACTCCAACTGAATCGGTAATTAAAGATGGTAGGCTATTAGAGAAGCCCTATTAATAATGAAAAAAATCAACCTTGAGAGAAATACTCACTTTTATCATGTTCGTGTGTCTGCATAAAATATTCCATTTCATCACTTCTATTGGCCAACTTCGTTGGCGCTTCAATCCGGTATATTTCATCGACAAAGCATATTTTACAATTGTATAATGGAGCTGAAGACGGTCTGCAAGAAATAACATTTGCTGTCAACGGTTTTGAATAGGTACAATCCTTGTGTGTGTGAGGGATAAAAATACACTTTTATCGGAGTGGATTAGGAAAGAAAGACCTGTATGGCCCATTAACCAATCAAGAAGTAACCCTTGCGCCATACACAAACATCACCACTGTAAAAGTTTAGCAACCTTCCAAGCTTAAACTGGAACCGATGGCCAGGGGTCCACCAAATTCATACAGTACCTACTAGCTACGCCTAAAAGAAAAATTGGTTGCTATAACCTGCTCGACCTTAAATTTGAGGCTATAACTGTCGACCCCCTTTAGGCTATTTTGTGATATCGTCAGGTGGAGGATGAGCTCCTTCCTTATCAGCATATAAATATTTCAGTTTAGGCACGGTTATGGTAGCAAACAATACTCTCTCGATAATGTCGCAAACGTGGAAATGAGAAATCAAATGACAACTCAAAAGTGTTTTAGCGGCACGCCTAAATATTCTGAGCGAAAACCCAAGGTGCTCCCACAAGTAGGTGGGTGAGTGCAATTTCGTAGTGCTGAACAAACACTGCCCAAGCATTTATGGCATGATAATACTAAATTGGACGATTAACAGTAAATCTAACAAAGCTTAACATTAAATAAAATTTCAAATTGACTTACTGACCTGTATGCACCACCAAAGTAGTTCCAGTTTTACTTCAAACCAGCGAATTTTCGAAAACTGCTATGGATTTTTTCTTCAGGCTAAAGACAACCATGAGAGCTGATGCAAGACCCACTGTGAAGGAAGTAGTACAGTAGCCTTGAGACCTTTAAACTGCGCAGGCTACGTGCCGACTTGATTTACTTTTAAAATCGTCCATGGCCTTTTACCAATTGATCTACTCTTCTCGATCCTTGCCTTTATTCTGCCACTCGAGGCCATTCACTGAAATTGGCCGTTCAGTCAGCTAGGCTAGATTGCCGAAAAATTTTTTTCAGTGTGAGGGGGATAAGAGTTTGGAACGCTCTTCCTGATGAAGCTATTCAGGCGTGCTCAGTTGACAGTTTTAAGCACCTTTTGGGCAAGATTTGTCTATGTGTTTTTTTTAAAGAGGCCGGAGTTCTCCCCTTAATATTTTTAACATTGACAGGGACTAGTATAAGTGGCCCCAAGCCCTTCTAACTCCCAACCACTCCAGTGGTTGAATCCATTTATTTATTTATTTAAATTCAAATTAAGCCTGGTGGTATGAGAGTCCACATCCTCAGCCTGAGGATAACTCTGGCAAATTTTCGAAAATTTGCTGGTCTGAAGTAAAACGAACTATTTTGGTGGTGCGTACAGCTCAGTAAATAAATATGACCGACAACCAAATTAAAAGTGCCGAAAAATCGGTAATTAGCACAATTGCAAACCAAGTTTCTCCTGCAAGAAGTACCGTATAACACCCCTACTTTTTTTTATACATTTTCTCACCCTTACACATACTTACAGTTTCTATGCAGGACCCACAATAAGTCGGGGATATTGTTCGTGCAGGTCGGTGTTCACGATCAGAATTAACTCAAATGACTCTTTAAAATGTCGGGTAGCCTACTGTAATCCCAAAACGACAGCCTAATAACTGTTTAGATTAGGGATCGACAGGATCTGAACCAGATCTTTAGGATTCAGGTTCAACGATTTTTCAATAACTTCGCTAATTTTTGGCCGATTTTGACATTCCAATGTACCATTCGAAGCATTTTTTTTAACTAGCTTTTCTATGGAGCCAATTTAAAATGGCTAGCATAAACTAACTGTTCAGAAGTTATAAGAGAAAAACCAAAGAACAAGTTGTGAAACTGTCACACTGTGTACACTTGGTCTCAATTCACTACCAATTTACTCAGCTAGAGAAAATTTAGTCTATAAAATGCAAAGGGCTGAAGCAATCAAAGGTTTTATATTGGATTCAGTAAGGATTCGGATCGGATTTGCCAAAACTAATAAATTATCCGGACCCGATACGGATTTGATGAAAGTAGATTTGGTTGCTCCCCAGTATAGAAACGTGCTTGCCGTTACCATTCACTGCTGTTGTCGATTGTTAGTTATTTATTAAACCTCATCGAATTAGCACTTCATGGAACGAAAACATACCCTAGACAATTTGCTTGAGGCTAAAGTAAAATTATAGCTCCAATAGTACACAAGTTGAACGCTATTCGGAAATTTACGGGACCTAAATATTCTTTTGCTCCCAGGTAATTTGAGCCTTGCTTAATGATGTGTGTGCTGGATGTTGACCAGAATCCGCGTTATTCTGAAAAAGTTAGGAAAATCGCGGAATGACAGTAGTGGAAACCTAAACTTTATGACTTTGCCCCTGCTGGACTTTGGGTTCACGTAAAAAACTATGGAGTCAAATTTAACAATAAATTTCACAGGTTTTTAACAATTTTTATACAATTTTTAACAATCAGAATCTGAATTGCTGATACGATCTCAATACAGCAGTAATATCATGGTTCGTACTCGTCTGTAATTTTATAATTCCAGGACTTTTCCAGGATTATTCGAGGACTGGTCAAATATTCAAGGGTCAAAAATTAGTAGGGCTGTGCAATACCACGTTTTTCAATTCGATACTGATACTTTATTCATCCGAGTATCGGTATCACGAAACATACTTTTTTCAAGAAAGCAGTAGGAATAGACAAAGTCAAATGACTTCATCTGTAACGTCCTTTATTCCTTCATAACAATTACCGTTCAGACAAAAATATTTCGGAGGACAATAACATTAAGCTGAACTTCTTTATGTTAAACAAATTAACCTAAAAAGTTTGCATAAAGGCCTATTAGTACTAATGAAAAAAAATTCTTAATTGTAATTAGTGTAGTACAGACAGCTGTTCAGCATAGAAATTTAAAAATAAACTCGGACTAGGTTACATGGAATTTACTTACAATTTTATGTATTTGATATTACAAATACAGCAATGCAGAACAAATTATATATTATATGTAATTAAGAAAAAAGAATCAAAGGGGTTTGTTTGTTTTTTCACTTGCGTGCTTGTTTAATGAGATTGCCTTTCTGGTTTTCTTCACTAACAGTGTATTTTTTAAGTATACATTTTATAAAATCAATTTAAGTTTATGTATGAAAATATATTTGAATTTAATATTTGTAATTTAACAACACAAACATATCCAGTTTAATAAAAAAAATCAATTTAAGTTTAAAACAAGATCGTTGCATAGGATTGTTGCTGCCAGGATGTATGCCTAATGCTTAGTGATGCTAAAATGCCTGAAGATCATTGCTTTCAAGAATTTTTTTCCAAAATGTATGTACACAAATATAAATAAAATCTTTTATAAATTTTTAACTTATTAACACAAAATATTAAGTTTAATTAAATAAAATTCAATTTAAGTTTAAAACAAATTAGTTACTTTTATTTTTACGGAAAATACCCATCATGCATTGCACTTTTCAATTTCAATATGGCTGCTTATGTTCCAAGTTGCAGTAAAACGCTGGTGAACAACGAAGACCAGCAACGTTGTAATAATAAAGTCTTAGCCTCCGTAAACAGTCAGCAATCAACTGTAACGTATTCTTTTCCAGGAATCACCATTCTTCTTGAGATTTTATGATTTATTTGGTGTGGATTGCGCTCTCAAACAGGAGTCAATAGGTAGGAGGCACATTAAAAACGTGTGAAACTGCTGCTACTAAACGTTAGGCCTATCGGTGACAAATCTACAACGATTTAAACTCATGAAATTAATTTTCTGTGCCAAAACCTCTTCGGTATTCTCTTAATACTGCAATATTTTTAAACCAACGATACTTTTTCGATACTACCGAAAATCGATACCAAGTTTTGAATTTTCGATACCACTACCGATACCAAGACAGTATCGGAAAAAATATCGAAATTAGATAGTATCGCACACCCCTGTCCGATACTAGGGTTGGGAAGAACCGGTTATTTGCCTAAACGTTTACTAAAGGAACCTAATTTACCGTTTGCCCCCAACAAAGTTAAAAAAAAAAAGCTTTGGAACCTGCATTGTTGTTTAACTAAAATTAAAACTAAACAACCAACATTTATACTTCCAAAGATAAACTTAAATTGTAACGCAAATTATAAAAAAAAAATTAAAGCATTATGAACGATCGTTGTTGATATTCGGTAAAGTCCGAAAACATTATCGGGGGAAAAAAATATGCTAACACCTTTCAAACTTCACCTATAAATTCATCGAATCGTAACAGACTAGTAGTAAACACCGGGTACCAGTTTTTTCTGTCTATTTGATCGGTCGATGCGGAAAATAAATCTTGCAGTAGGCCTAATCATAACATTTTTTATTTACCATGATTATTATTTTTGTTGTAGGAGTCGAGTGATGAAAATAGCACGTGGTTTAAGCGATCGTGACATTAATCACGGAACAACATGCAGCCGCCGTCTTGTCGCGTTTGAACGCTGGGGATTCCGGGGAAATCCCCTTTCCAGCTGCCATCGATGTTGACATTAATTTCAACGAATAAACTGATCCGTTTCAACGGCCGCTGGTGCCTCCTTTAGTATCGCGAGCTCCGATTAATTGATTCATGCTAGGTGCCCGCTGAACGCATCGGGGCCCGTCATGAAATGACGTCACGCAAAGCAACTAACGGCCGTTTCCATTGGAGCAAGTGTGCTCGCGTCCTTTGTGTACAGCCGGCTAGCAGCCAATGATGGCGGCCCGCAATGGATTGCGTGAGCGCTGCCGACGCTCGTTAATATTTGAGGACTTTAAACAACTTTAAGGTAATAAAAACATTTTTTTAAATGGCAGAGTGGGTAAAAAAAAATACTACAGAAGCATAACCAAGATTGCCCAGTTCAGAAAGTAGCAATTTCTTTGGTCGAAGTTTTTCGGTATTTTTGGCCAAGAGCAGTTTAGATAATCGGATACAGTAAAACCTCAGTTCGGATAACTGTGGTTTTACTGTACATTATATAAACAAAATTTATGGATATCCAATCAGAATAAAATAATAAAAAAAAAGCCAAGTATGATGCGAGACAAAACATAATACTGACACCTTCCAACCAAATGTTTACAACTTTAGTACTCTCTTCCCATTTTTTCGGTTATAAATAAACGAAAAATGCTAACCGTTTAAACGTTTAACCGTCCCAACCCTATCCGATACCACTATTTTTATATCAGATACCCATGCTGGCATGCAAAGTATCGGCAAAACCGATCCGATACAGATACTTACAACCAACAAAAGATAAAACCAATGCAAATAGCTTAACTTAGGCCTACAAAATCATTCTTTGAGTTTGCATACAAGTAGTAGGCCCTAGTTGTTTATGTTGTTGCATAAATAAAATTAAAAAATAATTCTGCTGGGAGTAAAAGGCAAAGCTATTGCCTATGGTGAACAAAAAAAACTGCAAAGTTGCACAACCACAAAAAGTAATTAATTTAGTATCGGCTGAAAATGGATCGTGCCGATCCGATACCATGGTATCTGCACCGATACGATACTTGTACCAGTAT
>JAHWFP010174076.1:0-82374 GCA_023313725.1 Lithobius niger | reverse complement strand
AAAAAAAAAGGTGAAGTTTGATTTAATAACGTGATTTTTGAAAGATAATCAGTATGGGTAAACCAAGATGGCAGTTCCGACAACGCGGAACCTACCCTAAATTAGAATCTATACACCACTAGTCATTTGGACTCAGTTGCTTGATATACCGAACATTACCGATCATGCTCTGCAGCAAGAGTCTCAGCTCGATTGCTCGGACTTGCTTGGTACAGTCTACGTTTTAAAATTGAAACCTTTTTTCACGTAGTAACACAGAACAAAACAAAATCCAGACTAATGTTTATTCAAAAGTATTCACTTTGATTACCTTTGTTAAGTAGGTGCTGCTGTATTAGTTGCAATAATTCTTTCTCGTTGTAGACAATTTTAGTTTGAGCAACAACATCAGCCTACATATACAGAGAAAAACAAACAGATTAGGCCGGGAAAAAAAAATTGTTCGGTTCTCGGGCGCGGGCGGGTCCCCAAAAATCAAGCGGGTCAATCGCTTTTTATTTCATTCGTCTTACGTCGTTACCCGTGGAGTGAGGCACTAACGAAATATTTATTCTTGCAAAAATTATTGGACACAATTATTTCAAACAAACGCACGCAACAGATATTCATTAAAATGCACGGAAAAAAGCGGACAAATGGCTTTAATAGTTTCGGAGAACCGTTGTTGTTTTTTTAATTACGGGCGGTAATGAAAATCAAAAATCTCCGTGTTGACAAAAACGCGTCCGAAAGTCGGCGTAAGTTCGGCTAAAAATCGTTGCTCCCACCTGATAAGCAATAGTGTGAAGGTTTATAGGCTCCTTTTCCATTTTAGTTCTGCATCGTGACTGCTGATTTAATTTTTTAATGCTGTGAAACAGCATCTTTCTTGTGATTTGCAATGACGAACTAAAACACTTGTCAAGCGCTCACGTGAAATCCGAAGCGATCGGCGGCGTCCCTGTTGAAATCGCGCATCAGCCAATGAGAGCACGCAAAATCGGTCACGTGGTGCCAACCAGCCAATAATAGAACGCGATTTTCAAATGCTTTGGAAAGTTAGCCTGAAACAGCCAGAAACGGCCTACTACAATTCGCCTGATTGGTCAATGCCAAATGGCCGTCGAGAACATATGTTGAGAGGCCTAGATTCAGGGGAATTCCAGCTTTCCATTTTCCAACTAATACAAGATGGCAGCGCCCAGTCAAATAATTCGACCGCTACCACTGATCAAAAATGACCAATTTTCTGCTTTTTAACTTAGGAAAAAAGAATGAGAAAGGCATTTTTGCAGTTTTTAGTGAGTCTACACTCAACTAAAGTGCTTTTAATAAAATTGTAGATATTGGTAACTACGTTTTTTTTTTTTTTTTTTACAGAAATCGATGCACATCATGTCAGGAATTTCAGCGTTTCGCATTTCGATATTTTGGCGGAAAATTGCGTTTTTCGACCCATAGTTTACCTTCAAAGCTTCGCGTTACAGTGTTTGGGATGATTTTTTTGGGACATATATATATATACTGCTTAAAAGGTTAAAGAAAAATGTGGAGCATTTTCATAGCATTTTGAAAATAAATAATAAAATAAAAAGTCGGGTGGCCTGGTCCTTTTTCGACCTTCGAAATGCCCGAGAACCAAACTTATTTTTTTCCCCGGCCTTACTGAAGTAATGTGAAATTATTCCAATACGGTATACTTTTGTTAGTACTGTTGCACGCTACAAGACGTTAATATTTTTCTCTGCTTACCTTATTTATCTTGGATATGGAGGATTCAACACCTGTGGCCAAAGGCTTTCCCGTAACCCTCTCAATGAGTTCCAATGCATACTTGCAAAATTTGACATGTTCCATACGTTTGTCTTGAAGTACTGGCTCCTTCATCAGGACTTAAATGGTAAAATAAAAACAAAGTCAACTAAATAAATAAATGGATAAAACAAACTAACAAAAATATTATAACTGCACTCCAACAGTGAGAAAATACAGAGATAAGGCCACTACGAATCTCTATTTAATTTATAAAAGTAAAACTAATTTAACCCAAAGGTGTCGGAGGCCTGGAAGAGGAAAATCCTACCAGTGCTTAACAACTGCAGAATGCATGCAGAACTTCAAAGTAGGGCTGGTACTTTCCGTTTTTTTAGTTAAGCGTTTAACCTTTTTTTTTCCCGGTCGGTTACACGGAAACATTTTTTACGTTTTCAGCAAAAAAAAAAAAAGGCCAAAAAAATTTCACACCAGCGTAATATATTATTAAAAAACAAGCTGAAAAAAAATATGTTTTTAGGCCTTGGTAAGACAAGCACAATTATTGACTACATGTTGCATTTTGGGATTTAAACTAGAAGAAAGTTGCAGTTGATAAATTTAAGCATTTACTTTATCAAGAATTTTTACTTTATGTAGCTTCAACATTTCTACTAGATGGCTTAGGCCAATTTACGACAACGTAAGCCCAAAACAAAATTAAACACAACGTTATTATTATTAATGTTCCATTCATTTCAAATTATGAGCCAGAAAAATTAGCATGTTTGCGTTTTCGGGTAGCAACGCATTTCGTTTACGTGTTATGACGCCGCTTCCCAACGTCTCGCGCTAGGTATAGACGAGTCCACTTCTCCGTGACGCGGGGAGGGCAGATGCTGGCCAGCTTGTACTAACTGCCTTGTGCACGCACTGACAATCAGCAGTTTGTTTCAAAGAAAGTAAGCAGCTTCGATGGGACAACAAGCCCATGAGGATTATTTGTAAATAAGCTGCCCCCTACCCACCCCGGTTTTCTACTTTCACAGATTTTGAGAGTTTGGATTAGGAGGCCTAAATGATGCCACTTGGAAATTTTTGGCTCGTTCACCGCGGGTTTTGAATGGGGCCAGCATCAAACGTTTTTCGGATATGGGTTTTATAATCCGTATAACTGAACGTGTAACGGTTTCCGATTAACCGTGTAACCGATCCCAGCCCTACTTCAAAGTTTAAAAAAAATGACACAGATTTCTTTACATTTTATACAACACAAGAAGCAGCAAAAAACCCAATAAATAACTAGCACGGTTCGGTATAAGATATGTAGCAATTACACCAATCTATAGTTTAAAAAAAATAGAAACGTGTGTGTAAAGTAACAATATAAAAACCATACCAAACTCAAGCTCCGGGTTTCAGCTCAATCCGACCCTTTTGCACAAAGTCAGCCAGTAACCCATCCGATATAATTTACTTTGACTTTCGTAAGGCGTTCGAATCGATTGTCCATTTGAAGCTGCTTTTTAAACTCTCAACACATGGGCTTCGGTAGACAGCTGTCGAGTTATGGGTCGGACTCGGAGGGTTTTATTTGCAACTCGGCCTCTTCTAATTTGCAATTGAAAGTGGAGTCCGCACAGCTCGGTCCTGGAACCCTACTTGTTTGTCATCTTTTTAAACGATCTCCATTGCGGGAACTTGTAGTCTACAAACTACTACAAATTTGTCGATGACCTGAAAATGACCCATGTAGTCGACCCGATTGCCGACCACATAGCATTGTCGACGGCCATTAAATACATTTCAGGGTGGAGCGTAGATTAATGAAAAACGTCTGATTATAAAATATCACTTGTTCCATGTTGGTGACCAAAATACATCTGTTCCTTATCTCTTAAGAGGAACACAAATTCCAAGTGTATCCGAAGTGAGTGATTTGGGGGATCTGTCCCACTGCAAATCTTAAACAATCACTACACTGCAGCCTAATTACAGCAAGGCTTTTCGGAAACTTGCTATCATTGCCTCAACTTGGGGAACTCGCGGATCAAAGTTGGGGAGTTTCGAGTTTTTGTGCTGTCTTTATTACAGTATGCGAGTCAGGTGTGGGCCTCATCCCTCCAAGGTCTGGTTGACATGACTAAACGGGTACAGGGGAAATTTATAAAGGGTTTGCCTGGCTTACGGGACTTGCAATACAATGAGTGGCCTGGAGTCTTTGGAACTGTGCAGGTTGCTTTTCTGTTTACACCTTACTTTTACGATCGTTCGAGGGTTTTTCTCGATCGACTTGCCGTTCTTTGACCCCACACCGTATAAGGCCACTAGAGGCCATTCGTTTAAGATAGCTGTTCACCCTGGGAGACCGGAGTGCAGGAGGAGCGTCTTGAAAAAATCATTACACTAACACCACCAGTGTGAAAAGCAAAAAAGTTCACCTAAATTAGTCTTACTTAAATTTTCTAAGAAGACCTGTCTTCGAAAATTTAAGTAGACTGATTTAAATGAACTGTTCACTTTCAGACTGATGGTAGTAACACACTGGTGGTGTTACTGTAATTATTTTTTCAAGATGTCATTTATCGCCACTGTTATCACCAGTTACTGGTGTTTCACGTTCTTAGGAAGAGCTTCTTTTCTGCTGTTTGGAACGCCTTAATAGAAGATATGGTTCTGGCACATACTCCAGCGCACTGTAAAACCTTATTGGGTAGTGCAGAACTTTCTCCATTTCTCAAAAGACCGGAATTCTAAACTCACAGAAAACCATTCATCAGTCTTTTCATCTTGCGCTTTCTGTCAACATGGAGGGTTACGGTATTTACGACTATAATGACTATCACGCTGATTTTAGAGGAGGAGGATTTGAGGAGCGTGAAAATGATTCTGGTTTGTTGGAAGAAGAATCCACTGCGGACATAAGGTTAGCTAGTATCGAGGAAGATTGAATTTTAACACCCTTTAAGTCCAAATGACGATATATCGTCGCTACAAAACCGTGTCTAAACGCCCGAAGAATGAGATATTGTACCCTCCGTTCAAAGCCCCATTGCAATGAAAAACTTGTAATTGCGTACAACGGAGGTTTAATTCTGATTGAATTAGGTATTTTGGGACGTACATTTTAGGACGTACATATAATTCAGTTTTATCTTTCAATTACCTAACAGATGTTTTGTTAGTAGTGTCTTCGCGCTATGAATGGTTCGTTCGTGGTACGCAACCACTGATCGCATTGGGGCAGTCTAAAGAAGCGACACGTGAAGCGAGTGACGGTCACAGCCATTGGCTCTAGCAGGCGAGCATCTCGTGCGAATGGCCGGCTAGGAGGCGTGATGGCGGCTAAACGGATTGCTTTCAACAATCGTGAATATTGAGAAAATAAAACAACTTTAAACTACTTGGAAGGTATTAAAAACATTAAAAAAATGTTGGAAGCAGTAAACGATGCTGTAATGGAAGAATAACCAGTGGATGTTATCATTTTAAGGTGTACCGGTTAGTACAAGTTCAATATTTTCTAAGCGCATTTGCGTAATCACACTTTACGATTGTTTTTAGTTATGAAAACGTAATAGGATGGTCCCAAATATATTTTTATTAAAAAATGTACAATATAATTATTACGTTTGCGGTTGTTGTGCTCTTAGACCGCTTAATTATTTTACTAAGATTTATTTTACTGAAGCATGCAACATATTTATGGCGGCTATGTTTTAGCTGTGGTTGTTTTCGCAGGGACGATAAAAATAGCATTGGCCGCGAAAGGGTTAATAGAAAAATTAGCTTTTAGTATCCTAAAATACTCAGCTTTAGATTTAACCCACTCGCATTCCCCGCTATTACTCAACCCGTAAAGTTCCTAAGCGATTCTAACGGAATGGCGGCAGTGTCTGCTGAGTAATAAGCATCGTCTGTTATGAGATGGAGCAAGTATAGCTTCATTTTTTAATTTGAGCCTTTCGCATTAAAATTAGCGATTTAAGCCAAAACTGAAGGTAAGCATTTTAAGAGAAAATGTATTTTGGGAGGGAGGATTGCACACCCATGTGTCTCTGTAGCGTCGCCACTGCTTTTAACTGCTTTTAACACGTTAATCTGAAGTTTAAAGAATATACCAAATGGTGCACTAATACATGTATTGATCCGGTTTGGGCTGAGGTGGCATTTCGGAACTACATGTTAGTTACTCCACCCTGCAATCCTTATTGCAAGTCTCATCTAAGCTATGCTGTTCGTCCATACAATGCCCTAGGCTATCCGATTGTGACAAATTTTCACAATTAACCACTTCAAAATTGTAAAGTCAATCATTTTCGTACAGTTTCACACAATGTCTTAAAATGGTTGACTGTTCTGCTAGTCTTCTTCACGTGAATTCGAAGCTTTCTACTCTGTTGGAATTCGAATTTGCCTCGCTCCTGTGCCTCCAGTATTCAATTGTGTGTCAATTCCAGGTCTCCACTTCGTGCCTCAAGTTGTTCCCTCAAGTCACACGGCCTAATGAATAAGGGCGGCCCCAAGCAAGGTAAATTCGAATTCCTACACCAAAAACTTTAAGAGTAAAAAATGCATAAAGACGACTGTAGCAGAATAGTCGAAAATTTGCAAGACATTTTGATTGTCTTAAGTGTGAAAGTGTGCGAAAATTCATGATGTCTACAATTTTAAAGTTGATCGAAGCATTTCAATGATACGAATGACAATGTTTTCGTAACATTAACCTGTGCAATTCTTTTCCAATCTGTATGCTGTGCATATACGTAACTGGTACAAATTTAGTCCTTTATGCTTCTCACGCTTTTCCTTTTGTTGCAATGTCAGGTTCCTATTACACAACACTATTCACTATAGGGTGCTTTGCTCGCTGTGATCTTCAAAGCTCACAGCTCGTATTTGGACTTGGGTGTTTTTCCATTGTGTGTTTTGTAAAAGTGCCTTTCTGCTTGATTAAAGCAGTTCAGGGCACGGGAAAGGAGTAACTTATTAAAAGTTACTGCAAATTAAAAAAAAATACCCACCTTGAAGCTGTCCACTTGTGAAGAGTGGCAATTTGCTGATAATCTGTTTAACAGTTTCACTTCTGCTCAGACCCACTAGAGCCTTGCACGCTAATGCTCGAATCGAGTCAGCATCAGTGATGGGAGTCTTCACCATTAGCAACGAAAGCAGCACCTGAATTCAAAAGAAGAATGCAAACAATAAAATTTAAAATAAAAAACCATTTAGAGTGTTACAACAGTGGAATGAGCACTGGTGCAACACGCTACAAAAACAAGGCTCTATTTAGTAAATGGAGTTGTGGCCATCCTACAAGTTGGTGGTACAATATAGTTCACACTAACACACCTTTAACAGAAAATATCGATACTCAAACTTCATTGAATTGTGGCCCGTAGTAAAACTTTTTTTTAGGTGATGTGCTTGTTTGATGTTATTATTTCTGATCCTCACTGCAGCTGACACTACAGGCAAGCTTGTGTAAAGCTGAACTAGATTTCATTCCTATTTTTACAGCGTGGCACGGTTTTGGAAAACTGATAATTCCACCAAGTTCTTTGCCTGCAGTAGAATTATTCGTGATGTTGAATGACGACTCTTACAAATTGGGTGCTGTAAAGCTTTATTAAAATTAAGCACGTGGTACAACGTTAATTTGAAGATAAAATTTGTTTTTACTCATAATGAAATACATCCCTTTAGTTATTAGCTTTTTATCGTTTATATAAATGCTCAATGCTCAAAGACCGTACATTTCACTTTAAGAGGCTTCTATAGTTCTCAACCAGGTGACGCGCATGCTCACTCGCAGCATGCATCGCCACTCACCACCACATTTCATTTGTAGAACTCATCTGTTTAGCGTAAGCGGAGACGGTGGGTGGGTCAACACTAAAGTTAAGTATTTTAGAATAAGTAAAATTATCTCTAAAATTAATGTTTTCACTACTACGTGAAAGTATTAGTCATTAACTCTGTCAAAAATGAGGCTAGAGCAAAAAAGTTCAGACGATACCAAAAGCGGAGACGGTGGGTGCGTCAACACTAAGTTAAGCATTTTAGAATAAGTAAAAACTAATTTTATCTTTAAAATTAATGTTTTCACTGCTACGTAAAAATAGTAGTCATTAACTCTGTCAGACAGGAGGCCGGTCAAGCTAAACCTAGAGCAAAAAATTTCAGACAATACCAAACACCACCAAACTAAAAATAACAAATGAAGGTACCAACCTAAATCAAATCGGCAACATCTTCCACGCTGCAGCCCGGCATTACTTCCCAGCCAACCATAACATTTACTTTATCAGTGCACCGCCAATACAGCCACTCACATCTCGCATGCAGTGGCTTATAAAAGTGTTCTTATTGCGCCAGGTGCAGGCGGTAACAATTTTGTCAAAAATCATGCAAGCTCCAAATGCAAAAGAAGAAGCCAACGCACTCAATTCATGCGCTCACAACTATGGGGGAAAATCTACATGATTGGGGACGATATCGTAGGCACGACGGATCACTTCATAAAGCCAAACCGCGATTTTGACAGAGAAACCGGAGTAAGAGTTGGTGTCACAGACGTTTTATCCACTAGAAGAAGCAAGTGAGTCCGAGGGGAGGTTCTTCTGTGTGGCTGCGTCGAAGCTGCAAGTTGGGTGAATTCGAGGTAAGTTTTCGAGGAGCGAACTGGACATTGCAAACGTGCACCAGTCGAAGGATTCATCCCCGGGACCGAGACTTTGATAACAACAGGGTGCGGGGCCTCATTGGACGCTGATTCTTGGCGCGGAACTCAACAGATAGAGACAGTAACCACAGCTATCCCTACTGAACCGAAATGTCCATCCTCCCTGAAAAAGGCGGCCAATACGCTCTAGCGAAGAGAAGTGGCTGTAGCCACTAAGAACACTGTCTTCTGGGTAAGATGAAGCAATGACACCTTGTTAAGGCGCTCATATGGGTTCTACATCAGACTGCACAACACCAGGGGAAAATTTCATGAGGGAACCAAACGCCGGATGCGTAGCTGGAGGTTATCGAAAGCATGCACACCATACTTGAAATCACGTTGCTGTTGTTGCCGACCAAGGCAGGTCAGAACAGAGTTGACGACGGACTGGTACCCTGTGACGGTAATGGGCAACAGGCCAGACTGATTACAGGGATCAATAGTTTGCTTGGTACACCAGCAATGTTACCTCCACCATTTAGCTTCGTAGACTGTAGCAGTCGAAGCCCTATGAAACTGAAGAAGGCGACGAGTCACCGGCAAAGGTAACCCGGCTGGTTCAGGGTTAAAGTTTCCACGTGTGAAATGTAGACAGGCCGGGTTCGGGTGAAGGGTGCTGCCTAGGTGTCCAACAAAAGTGGGAAGGCAAACCGGATCTTCCTTCGACAGTTCCTACAGGTCTACAAACCACGGTGCATTGGGCCAAACTGGAGCTACAAGAAGGAACCGGCCACTGGACTCCCGAATCTTGGCGAAAACCTTCGAAAGGGAGAACGGAGGAAAGGCATACGCGAACAAGCCGTTGCAATCCAGGATGAGACTGTTGGTGCCGCCTGGTGAGCCGGAAATGGGGACACTAAAAGCAGCAGTTGATGGTTGTGTCGTGGGGAGAAAAGGTCAATCCACGGTGTCCTCCACCTCAGAAAGATCATCCTACTGATCTTCTGGAACAGCTTCCCCTCCGTGGTCAGAATCACGTTCGAGCACAACAGTTCGTTGGCCATCATGTTATGATCCCGGCTATGTGTCTGGGTAATAATGTCACGTGAAGCGTTAGGCCCAGGATGAAAAGGGCAGACACTTCGTCCATGGCTCGACGCACATACGCAACTGCAGTGGTGTTGCTGGACATAATCACAACCAGTCTCCATACAGTTGAGAGGAACACATGCACACCGCATAAAAGATGTCCAGAGCTCCAGTGTGTTGATATTAGGGATCGACCGGATAGTATTTTACCGGATCCAGATCGGATAATTTGATGCTAGTGCCGGTCGTATCCGGGCCGTTGATTGATACCGGTCAATCCACACAAAAATGATGAAATAAAGTTGTTTATATTTTTTCCTTATAAGCTGCAGCTATGGTGTTAATTTTCGTTTTGTTTTACATTAATTTCTTATATTAAACATTTGGAAGTCTTACGCTATTAAAAAGTACAGTACAGTATAAGTGCTTAGAGGCTACAGTACTCTACTGGTTTGATAATGTGCTAAATTTTTGTAAACACAGAGCACTAATTAGGTTAATCAATCAAAAAATATTTTCCTAATTTAAGGATTTCTCATTGATTAGCCTACTGCTTCATTTTGAAAAATAATTTGCAGAATTTTGCAACATTTCGGAAACCAGTACAGGATATGCATTTATTTAACTTTTAAATTGTTTAATTTCTAAATAATACCACATAAAATAACTTAAAAAGCTGAAATTAAAAATAAAAAAGTTACAAAAAATATTCACAGGTTTAAACATGGTTATCAGTTAATCATGCTTGGTTTAAAAAAATAGACTAAAATACCAGGAGCACCTGGTTAATTTTAGTTTTTGTTTGCCTGTAGGAAAATTTACATTACCTTTTATTTAGGGTTGGGACGGTTAAACGTTTTAACGGTTAACCGGAATTTGAACGTTTAAACGTTTAGCATTTTTCGTTTATTTATAACCGAAAAAATGGGAAGAGAGTACTAAATTTGTAAATATTTGGTTGGAAGGTGTCAGTCTTATGTTTTGTCTCGCATCATACTTAGCTTTTTTTTTTTATTAATTATTTTATTCTGATTGGATATCCATAAATTTTGTTTATATAATGTACAGTAACACCTCAGTTATCCGAACTGAGGTTTTACTGTATCCGATTATCTAAACTGCTCTTGGCCAAAAATACCGAAAAACTTCGGCCAAAGAAATTGCTATACTTTCTGAACTGGGCGATCTTGGAATGCTGACAGCCACTGGTTATGCTTCTGCAGTACTTACCCACTCTGCCATTTAAAAAAATGTTTTTATTACCTTAGGCCATTAAAAAAAAAAGAAGTTGTTTCTCAAGCCCCGCCGCACGGACTCCAAACCCCCCGCACCGACCTTTTTTTTTTTGGTTTACGGAAACCAGAAATGTCAACTCACGATCTGTTCTAACGAATTTTGAATTCACCGGACTTCTTTTTTTGTGCGAGTGTTCTTTTTGCTCACCAAATACTGTGATAGGGCTCCCGTGTAAACCGTCATATTTGTTTGAAGTTTTTCATTAAAAAATAGAACAAAAATGGCTTTGTTTTAAATTACAACCCCTATATTATGGTAAAAAAGTAAAATAATAAAAAAAAAATTCGCCCGCCAGCACCGATTTTTTTCGTAAAAGGCTCGAGAAACAACTTTCTTTTTTTAAGTGGCCTTAAAGTTGTTTATTAAAGTCCTCAAATATTAACGAGCGTCGACAGCGCTCACTCAATCCATTGCGGGCCGCCATCTTTGGCACTTAGCCGGCTGTACACAAAGGACACGTACACCCTTGCTCCAATGGAAACGGCCGTTACTCGCTTTGCGTGACGTCATTTCATGAATGGCCCCGACATGTTCAACAAGCACCTAGCATGAATCAACCAATCGGAGCTCGCGATACTAAAGGAAGGAGGCACCAGCGGCCGTTGAAACGGAGCAGTTTATTCGTTGAAATTAATGTCAACATCGATGGCAGCCAGAAAGGGGATTTCCCCGGAATTCTCAGCGTTCAAATGCGACAAGACGGCGGCTGCATGTTGTTCCGTGATTAATCTGTCATGATCTCTTAAACCGCGTGCTATTTTCATCACACGAAAAGTAATTTAACGCCAGTTTTGACGACTCCTACAACAAAAATAATAATCAAGGTAAATAAAAAATGTTATGATTAGGCCTACTGCAAGATTTACTTTCCGCATCGACTGATCAAATAGACAGAAAAAACTGGTACCCGGTGTTTACTACTAGTCTGTTACGATTCGATGAACTTATAGGTGAAGTCTGAAAGGTGTTAGCATATTTTTTTCCCCCGATAATGTTTTCGGACTTTACCGAATATAAACAACGATCGTTCATAATGCTTTAATTTTTTTTTACATAATTTTCGTTACAATTGAAGTTTATCTTTGGAAATGTAAATGTTGGTTATTTAGTTTTAATTTTAGTTAAACAACAATGCAGGTTTCAAAGTTTTTTTTTTAATTTTGTTGGGGGGGGGGGAGAGGAAGAGAACCGTTTAAACGGTAAACGGTAATTAGGTTCGTTTAGTAAACGTTTAGGCAAATAACCGGTTTTTCCCAACCCTACTTTTATTTAATTAGTAGTTTTCCCCTATGGAGCTCTATTAACCCTAGCTTGAGAGCTGGCTTCCCTGCCGGGCTCGTAACTCACCGCGCATTACAGGAGCTGGGATCGCCTATATAAGCAGAACGCAGCAATCCCCAGCATCTTTCTTCCAACCCACATGAACCTAGTCCATCGTGGGGAGGCTTGGTGGGTTAAAGGTAATGTATATTTTCGTATAGGCAAACAAAAACTAAAATTAACCAGATGCCCCTGGTATTTTAGTCTTTTTATTGCAACGACAATATCCATTACCATTTATTTAATTAGAAGACCTCGTCACTTTAGGAGGTGGGCTAGGTTCGGAGTACCCACGTTACGAAACGGCACCCCCACAGAAAAATGTCTGAGCGGAACCCCCACCTGGACCCGGGATCCTCAGTCCCGAGGGCTAGCAAACCGCAACAGCCGATGCCAGGAATCAAAACATCCTCTCCGACTTTTGTGCTCTAAAAGTAACAACTGTCATAATTTTTCTCAAATTACATATCTTAGAGTAGTAATAGTTTGGTAATACGTTATTTCTTAATTGAAGTTCTTACCATAATTCCATTATTGGCCTGTAAACAGTTCCACATCTTTGTTAATAAATCTTCTCCACTTTTCATGGAGGTTCGCTTTTTAGCACTGCCGCCAATAATTCTGCCAACAGCGCCACCAAGCTGAAATAAATAAATAAAACGGTATAGAATTCATCTAACGCAGTTATTCAGTGTGCAGATCTCAGAGTTTTTGGACATTTCACCACATTTATGTTACTGACATTTTTTAGTAATTTTCCAACCCACCCCACTTCCCCCCACATACTTGTGTGAATATTGGGGCTAAGGCCTACATATGGTGAGCTGTTCTGCGAAAAACTGACTGATTCTAGCTAGTGGGTCCTCCCTTTTTTTGGCTGGCATCAACAGGGATAAGTTACATCCCTAAAAACCATTTACACACACAAACAGGATGTCGAAGATGTGATGTCACATGCCTAACAGAAATAGGCCAAAGTTGGGAAGTAATAACCTATTCCAAGTGTTTTATAATATCCATGTTCCAAAAAGAAACATGGGATTTCTGACTCATGGATCCACACAATCAATATCCACACAATCAATTAAGGACGCAGTTTACTTATCAGCCAACAAATCATAAAGTACTATAAGGTATAGTTTTATTTTTTAATTATTGTGTTTTTTTTTGTTTTTTTTCCTGTGTCTGTGATTATTATTATTTTTACATTTTTTACCATACTGTGTGATTTAATTTTGTTGTATAGATTTTCCTTTATCTTGATTGTGAAATTGTCTAAATGTGTAGCCAAACAAGGACTTTTATAGACCTTCGGCAACACTCTTTGAATAAAGGTTATTATTATTATTATTAAAAAAACTTGAAAACCTAACTATCAAGATGTAGACAACTCTTACAAACTTGGCTCTCGCATACCTCTACCATAAACCTACAACTAAGACTGAACCAATACCGATACTTATTCAGAACGGTTCCCGATATTCGCCGGTACCTGATCGGTAACTTTCATAGAAATGTCGATAACTCAGGAACCGTTAGAGAAAACAACATGCGGTTAGCTGCGATTTGCTCAGAAAATCACCGAGTATCATCCTAGATATGTTTTAACTGTTGGTTACTATTTAAAAAATTTTATTTTAATAATCATTGGACTATTACAGAAAACTACAGCGTTGATGAAAATTGGGAGTAAAATTTTGGATATCGGTACCAGTGTCGGTAAAATTTGTACAACCGGTTCGGTATCGGATCGTTAAAATTGGCATCGATGCAGTCTTACCAACAACTTATTCACAATGCAATGTTGTCATATAATGGGTTAAAAAAAGAGGCACTGGGGCATTCGGATTACCGTCCTTAGTGATAACGTGATAAGGTTAGCTCTGAATGGAGACGTACAATGAGCTGACGTGTGTGCGTTTGCCACAACAATGGCTCATCAAAATTACTTTTAAGTGGCAGGTGGTAGTAAGGCCTTGCAAAGTTAATTGTTTGGTTTACAGGCGCGTGCAGGTGCTCTAAATTATCGCGGGTCAAAACTTTTTATTTTAAACTTGGTTCACCTGCTAAAAATCACATTTTCACCAAATATTGACCGTTTTTGACATTCCAGTACACCATTTTAACCGCCTCGAAACGCGCTTTCCAATGGTGCCAATTTCAAACCTCTAGCTCATACCACTAAGAAGTTATTTGACAAAGACTTAAAAAACTTTGAATATTAGATGACATAAATAACGTATTTAACAATATATTTTTTTTAGGCTGACTTCATATTCTTTCAGCTTTGAGCTAGGTACATGTCAAAGAAATGTGGTTAGTTAAATAAAATGAAAAATAAAATAAAATGCCTGGTGCTTTAATTTGCAACCTCGCCCGTAAACCAAACAATTTTATTTGCGTGGCCTAACCCCACCCACTCTGCATAAAGGTTTTAAAAATTGCCATTAAAACAACTTACCCTTGACATAGGCCCACAAACACAACTTATTATCACATTCAGAGCAGCACGCTGAACATCTGGGTCTGAGATAATTTCGCCTTCTGCTGCACCCAGTAACACACTGAAAATGTAAAGGATAAAAAAAAATATGCCATTAAGCCCGGAAGCACCAAACTTTTATTTAATATTTTATTTTTGTTCAAGGCGAATGACTAAGAATTTCACACTTTTTGTTACACTGTGTGCATTTCTAAATTACTATTCGGGGGAGGAAGGGGGGGGGGGAGTGAGTGTGGATCCGTTGCTTAAAACTACCCCAAAATATACCACTTTCATAAATTTTTTTCACATTATCCTGCCAACACAACAGGACAACGACACAGTTGTTGGCATCACCCTACACCACCTTAATGATGAGTTTGCATCTCACACCAATTTTTTTTTGTCCTGAGGGGTCGCTCGAAGGTTTATTCTTTTGGCACATAGCGGTAGGGATGTGAAAACTTGAAACGGTCAAGTAAAGTTTTGTTTTGTTTCAAGTTTTGACTCGACCCACTGTTCAAAAATATTAATAAATAAATACCAAATATTTAGAGTGAGTTGTGGAAAGCATTACAGAACTACAGTGATGAAATTAAAAATTGTATTAAAAATATCGCTGCTGTGAGCCGTGAATACTGTACTTACAAATTATGTGGTGGCAGGAAGAAAATCCCAGCATCATTTTAAAATTCTGTAAAATGATGCTTGTTATGGGGGAACTCCCACTACACGTCTTTAGTTTATTTGGAGCCAAACACCTTAAATCCTTTACTGTTAGGAAGGCCTACGTCCTGAGTTGCCATTCCGGTCCACACTAGCGTTACGAGAAATTTCATTAGTGAGGGAGGGAGGGTAAAAAGAATTGGAAATGGGATCAGAGAATCAGCTAAGGAAACTAAGGAAAGCGGGAGGGAGGATCCTGTTAAGTTTCTCAGAGCCCTGTAAAACAACTCACTTTAAGCATTTTTTAGTGCCTTTGTGTCAATTACCTCATTCCTACAGGTGTAGCATCGTCGGGCAACGAGACTCTTTCACACAAAGCAATTTGCGTCTTGGGCATCACAGAACATACGCACAAGACATCCAATGCACTCCTCACGGTTTCAGCTCTGTTAGAATAAAATTAGAAGAAACTATTACTGCTACACAAAGTTTTAACAGATGTACAATGCATCGCGAACAATACAGTTTATCTTCCCCTGACAAATCCACTGAAAATGGAAAAAATTATCAAGCAGTTAAACTTCCTTATTATTAAGCAGTCCACTTCCTTACATAAGTGACATTTTGCTCATCGGCTTTAAGTTGAACTCAATACACATAATAAATTAATAAGAGCCAGAAAACTGTTCATGTTTTACGATCAGAAGCTAATTACATAAAAGAATTTCTGTAGACAATGGAAAATAATACATGAAGGGTTAATTAGGATTTCAATTCCATCACACTCCATTACGTCAAATACTCCACAGACTTAAAAAGTTTTATAACGATTGCGAGAGAGGGTGCCTTGCCTGGAATGTTTGAAAACTATGTTAAAATGTCTTCCTATCATGAGCATGCAGTGATCCTTCTACGAAAAAAAACAAAAAGAAAAAGTTCGTCTTTTCATGTTAAACCTTCCAGAGCAAGAAGTTAACTGAAGAACACTTGCGACTGAGATGAATGGTAGGGATCTGACCCGAAATCGTCCATGTTGGCGAAATTTTCCTGAGGCGGGTCAACAGAATTAATCACTGTAGCTAGACAGTCCTTGCAAAGAGCAGCGCAAATAGTGGAAGATGGAACTGGAAAACTCTCGACCAACCCAAGGCACAAAAGATTCATCAAACACATCTTCCAACCTAGAAGAGGCCTGCCCTAATTGTTGCAGTCCTCACCGAGGCATCACATCAGAAGTTGCCTAGTCGCCCAGTTATCAATGGCTCACGCTGCATTCCTGGCTGGAAAGACCCTATCAAAGGACACAATGCAATCCAATTCCATGTGGGTTCATACCGGCAGATCTGAGACCAGTGCCAGCTACAAAGCCCACCATGATGCCAGACGAACTTTCAAAAATGCTTTATCCTGGCGTCACCAGAACAATCATATCCTACAAGCAGCTGTACTCCAGGATAACGATGTGTACACGTGATAATGTCACTTTTTCGGTTAGTGCTCACTACTCACCATACTGGGCGAAAAAGTAAACCATCGTTTTACTTCGAATATTCAATAGCAAGTAATCAGATAAAAATACGCTCAAATTCAAATAACAAATAAATAAACTCGGCCACGACCACAAGCAACAATGTCAGACAGAATCAAGCACATCCAACCATATATTCTACTTTAAACGATCGAAACTGAGAAAATGCACCTGGTGTCTTAATAGCCTACACAATGGAATCACTTGCGATTCAACACACATTGGCAACCCATACACCTTTTTTGAACTTGCTGGGACCATCCAATACCAGAATCCACATTTGCAAGGAACACACCTCACGAGCAACTGGCATAAGCTGGCAGAAAAAAGAGCACCATCCTGTGAATAGAAGAGGCAGCACAGTCCGCCAGTTTTTAACTGCACGAACATAAAACTTAGCAATGATGGCAATGTAAACACAAAAAAGCACAACAAAAAGAAGCCTGAAAAAGATAGGAAAAATAGAAAATAATAACATCATTCGACTTTACATTCGTTTCGAAAATTTACCAATACAGTCTGTGTATTTGCAATTTGAGTGTTTTCGTGCTTGTATTTTTCTTAAGTAAGCACATGTACGGAGGCCCAAAACAAAAAAGGAGCGACCATAAATAACACCGCCTATAATGACTACTAAGCTTATTGCAAATTCACCGAATACAGAGTGTATTTAATAATTTTTTTTTTGAATTTGAACGTATTTTTGATAATTTCTTGCCGTATTGGGCATGCTACTAGACCAACCATAACCGCTGTTGATGGTTGGCCGAAGAATATTGCCTAACAAGTTGGGCTTTGCCGTATCAGACCATCCTCCTTAACCATGCTTACATTTTAAGCCAAACAGATGAAAAATGATGCACGTCAATACACGCAAAACATGCACGCAAAACATTAATCACACGCGAGAATGTTGAAGTAGGTGGCATGGTTTGAAAGTACGGTACTGACGGCCTGTGTTTTTAATGGATGGACAGGGAGAGTTTCAGTCTAAAGAGTAAGCCTACACTTGTTCGGTTCGCGAGCGGGCTTCGAACGAAAAAAAAAGAAGATACAAATATCTAAGGCTCGGCCGATATTAGCGGTATCGGTATCTGCTTACTACTTTGGTCAAATACAGGTTTTCAGCGATATCTTCACCAAAAATTGTCCGTCTTTGATGTTCCAATACACAATTAAAAATTTTTTTTTTAGAGCTTTCCAATGGTGCTAATTTCAGAGCGATAGCCTCAGTCGTTCTCAACTTATTTAACAAAAACCAAAAACAGGTTCAAAAAAACACACTTGACTGCAAGATGCTTGCTCAAAGAGCTTTGAGATTCGGAATTTTTTATCAAATTTTGTTTCTGATTATGGAAGAACTTTAACTTTACTGGAAGTAATGCACTGAAGTATCGGTATCGATGATGTAGCATCGGACCGTATCGGATTGGTCAAAGTTGGTATCGGCCGAGCCTTACAAATATCATATCCTGCTCGTTATGTTGCTAGGTAGTAGACCAATTAACAAAAAAATTCTTACCTTCCAGAATAATTCCACTCCAATGTAAGTGCTACCATTTGTAAAAGTAAGGTAATTCCAGAAAGTTTATGCAACTCGTCCACAGGTTCCCACCGCATTCGTAATGGCATCAGAGCCAATAAAGTTTCTAGATTTTCACGAACCACTTCTGGAGGAAATTTTGAAGCCTGTCAAGTTACAAAAACATTTAAAGCACTGAAGCATTACAAACACTGCATTATGTGAACTCTTACAATTAACAAACCCTCCCACAGACATATCAATCTATATTGCATGACAATCTATATTTACTAAGGTTCTACCAAATAGAGGTAAAAATGTCAACTCACTCAACTGTTTTTGATGAACGTCAGCAAAATTTCAATCCAAATCATGGATCTTCTTCAGGCCAAAAAATATATATGTACACTATTTACACGACATCTGGAACATACACTTGGACTACATCTAAGCTTCTTCGACTCTGCAGTGTTCGTTTGATTTTTGAAGTTTTATTGCTTTGTTGCCCCTGTTGTGATTGGGCCAGTTTTGGTGCTTCATGCTGCTATGGTTTTGTGGGTGATGGGAAGGAGAGCTTTGATTTGGCGATCCCATCACCCACAAAACCATAGCAGCACGAAGCACCAACTGGCCCACCGATCACACCAGGGGCAATAAAGCAATAAAACTTCAAAAATCAAACGAACACTGCAGAGTCGAAGAAGCTTACATGTATTCCAAGTGTGTGTTCCAGATGTCGTGTAAATAGTGTAAATATACATTTTTTGACCCGAAGAAGATCCACAATTTGGATTGAAAATTCGCCGACGTTCATCAAAAACAGTTGAGTGAGTTGACATTTTTACCTCTAAACATGAAACCTCAACGTAAAATGCTGATCTTTAATTTAATGTTAATTCTACCAAATACCAATTATACAGCCAAACCAAACTAACTTTCAATGAGCCCGTTCAGCTGAACACTTCAGAACCTAACAAAAATGTATCAAACCAATCAACCTTTCAAATAAAATTTAAAACAACTCTGTTCACCAAGATTGATATATTTAGCACAGTAAAAATTTCTTTAACAAATGCAGGTACATCGCGTGGATTTGAAAGACCCCAGAGATCCAACAAGTTTACTTCGCAGGCAATGTAGGTTGCAATATTAAAATGTTCACTGCCTGATTGATTAAAAGCCCACAAACAGCAAAATGAAAACAATGAATTTAATTTTCGGCAAATTACTGCTTGCCTTGGTCACAATATAAAAACAATCAGCAATTAAAATTAGCAGGTGAAGCCAGAGGTGTGTCTGTTCACACCAGCCATCTTGGAATCATTCAAACATCAAAATCTGTCAATTATAGGGGTCGAACGAATAGGGCAAAATATTCGAATATTTGCCAAATAAATATTAGAATATTCGTTCCACATTTTTTATGCTTGTTTTATCCTTTTTTTTTGGAGTTTATCCACCCCCCCCCCCACAACAAAAAAACAGTTTTTAATAAATACCTAAGTTTTATTTAGTCTGTTGGCAGTGCAAGGCATCAGTATATAACTACAAGTTTAAATAAATCTACTAGGCATGGCAACTTGGAAGGCATACATAACACAAGCCGGTCAAGCCCTCCCCCAAAAAATGACATGCCAAGTGCAGTACGGAATGAACGTAATCCATCATGGTGTCTTTCCCTTTCAAGTGTGATATTGAAGTTGGTGTCACCTGTCAACTGGTTACCGTGGCCTTAGTTCGTTAATGTTTTTGACAGAACTGCTGTGCACTGCCGTAATATTAACCCCCACTCCCGGCCCCACCCATCATTTGCAAGTGACAATCCAAAACGCAAGGATTGTCGCTTGAATTGGTGGTGAGGGAGGGGGGAAGAGAAGGAAGCATAGTGCGGACTGGCTGGGATTCGAGAACCCACAGGAAAACCTGACATCAAATTAAAAAATACCTAAAATTACACAGAACTTTTATTTTAGGCCATTTAAAAAAAGAAAGTTGTTTCTCGGGCGAAAAAAAATTTTTTCCATGCGGGCGGGCAGTTTTTTTTTTTTATATTTTTTTTTAGCCACACCAGCAACAATAATTGCTGTTTGTTAAGAGTAATAATAGATAGTAGTAATAATAAGAGTAATAATGATATACTCTTATCCCTATTGTTGGTGTGGTGCTTGTGGTGCTTTTTTTTTTTTTAAATGGCCTTACGAATATTCGAATAGTCCCTTAACGAACGATTATTCGAATATTCATCCGACCCCTAGTCAATTAGAAGTTAATTATGCTCGATTCGATATTTTTCAATGTTCGGTTCGGTTTTGTTCGGTTTAGTACAGCCTTAATGTTTACCACCGAAATCGCCCAAAATCAATAACAGGATACCTAGTGTCTAGGCTTATTCTTTTGCTCATAGTAAAACTTCAATATCGAAGAAATAGAATAGTACATGCAGTGAAAGGAAAAGGCTCTCTACTTCAAAAGCAAGGCAACATTTTAAAAAATGTGAAGGCTGCACCCATTACTAGCCTGACCGATACAGCAGTCCAAAAATTACGCCTTAATTTTTGACCAACCATTTTAACATGATGCATTTTTCTTCAATAAGTTTACTGTACAGCAGAAGAGTTGAAATCGAGTACTGTATTTGGTGAAAATAGTTTCTCTTCAAGTTATTGTTTCAATTTGTCAGGTTAACAGCAATTAGAATGAGGCGTAAGTGTTTTTGTAAGTCCACGGGCACAAATGGTTCTCCAGTTTTAACTATGTAACCAAAAAACAATTTGAGCAACTTAAATTTTAACTTGCACCATCAGGAAATTCTTGTCGGGACGATTAATTTGGTATACTGGAATTTTAAAGTAGGTCAAACATCAACAAAACTGTTACATTTTGACAGAATCAAACTTTTCAGATGTAAATGCGAGCCTATGAGTCGAGAGTAAATTTCAAGCTGGGATTTGGTTTAATTTCTGTTGAGTATCGCCCACACCTAGTTTACCTGCAGTTAAAAGTAACTAGTTAGATATTCAGCATTTTCCAGAGCAAAATGGTGCAAACAGCGAGTAGTTACCTCGGTTCTTGAGTTGTAGATACTTAGCAAAATATTTCCAATGCCACAGATCACTGCATAATGCCTCTATCGATAAAGGAGTTATGTCAGTGATCTGGAGACGGACTGGGTAGTCAGTTAGTATCGTATGCTTTTATGTACAGTAAGTGAATAAAATTGGCTGGATTACTGTACAATGTCATTTCTAGTGTACGATTTTTGCTGTTTGGCTTGTTTTCCTCTTACCTATCCATTTATAGTATCAATAATGGTGCAGACCTTACTAATTTATTATTATTATTTGTTTTTTAAATATGATGTGAAGTCCTCACCTTGTAAGCTGGGATTGCGGGTTGGGGCAAAATACCCTGGCTTCGAGAATGGGACCGCCGCAGCTGCTCAGCCTTGACTGCCAAATGCGCTTCATAGTAGCGTTTCAAAGCAACACATACGTGACGTACGGTTTGCCTTTGTGCAAAAGCTTCATCTTCACTTAAAAGAGCACCTTGGTCTTCAATAGACAACACCTCCAGTGTGCTGATCTGATTACGAAAAGGACAGAAGAAAAAAAAATAAACATTGACGAGTTCAGTGCAAAGTACCAGTCTACTGCGTACTACACCTATTCTAATAAGAAATAAGACATTAGCACAACACAATTTGTATGCCGCTAGAGCCGCAGGTGTTTATTATCAAATCACTGAATCCTTCAGCTGGTTTATTTTCGTATTCTTTAATTCGGTAGCTATTTAAAAGAACAGTATCAAAAAAGGCAGAACCAAATAAGGGAAGAACTGAGTGACAAAGGAATATAACCAATTTGTTGCACCTGTAGACAAACACCAGTGGAAGATCCTAATGGTATGAACAGTTGAGGTACACTTTGAAGGTGCGCCTGAAGAATCATTGTTGCACGAAAAAGAACCATGTCCAGCATGCCAGGGCAAAGGGGGTTTAGAGAAATTACTTACAACATTAAATAGTTTCCTAAGCCCATCCTGAGCATCAAACAATTCCAAAATGACACGGAAGTGGAACGTCAAGCCAAAAAACATTGTCGCATGGCAGCGCCCAGATTCGTGGGAACATTCCAAAAGCCATAAGGCGTACCTAAAATATAAAAAGAAGATTTCTTTAATTTGTTTTTTCACAATGTCGTTTTTTACAAAAGCGTTGACAATGAGCTAAGCAAACTGTAGAGAGAAAATAAAACAGTGCAGACGCTATCATTTTAAGTTCAAAACTGTGTTTACCTTACTAAGTCAGCTAAGACATGCTCTGGCAGCAGACAAACTCTTTCCATTGCATCTTCACTGTAAGCCAAGTAGTAGAGACACATGGAAACTCCAGTTGCCGCTATGGATGGCCGATAAACCTCTAGCAGGCGCTGTAGGCCACCCATTGCTATAAACTCTACTGCAAATTTCTTATGGCAGAGAAGAGCAGCCAAGTACTAAAACAAATGCAAAGAATGACAAAAATATTAATTTCAGAATAATATTAGAATTATCAACAGCAAAACTAATTCAGTTTAAAAAAATTGATAGAGCTACTCCTATACCATCGTCTCCAATAAACAAACAATACCTCCAGTGTTCTAATCTGATTATGAAACGTACAGAATGAGAACACCAGACAGCGATGCAAAACAATACAAATTTCTAGATGGTATCCTTTCCGATGATGTAGGAAAGAAATGGTACTGGCTAGCAGTTTCGGTAAAAACTTGTCCATAATTTTGCCTGAAGTTAACTTTTACGACTATCAAATACACTATTTTAATACTTATTTCGATAACTTTTGAATGGAGCTAATTTAAGTTGATAGCTTATTTACCAAAAATCGAAAAAGAGACTTCTGAAGTTTTGAGACAGAAATTTATTGACCAAGTCACAAAACTAAATTTTTTAGCCATTGCTCCCCAGTCCTAAACTGAGTTTGTGCAGGCCGAAGCTTACTAAAAAATTGGAATGATTATCATACGCCGTCCCCAGTACGCTACTTCAATGTTTTCCAACTGGGGTACCGAAAAAGATTTCTGGGCGTGCCGCGAAACTGGGGTACAAAACAAAAATGTTAGTCATAATTTTTCATTTAACAATTTCCTCGTAGGCTACATACAAAAAAAAGATGCAAACCTACACAAGGTTACAGTTCACGAGGTTGCCGTTACAGTTCACAAGGTTAAGTATTATTAGGTCTGCAGCCAGAAAACGAGCCCAATATAGCTTCTAACTCACAAGGCTTTGGCACACTTCAGTTTATTTCATGAATTTGCCGCCTCAACTTTTCTGATGTCACCAAACATGTCTTCCATAACACCTAGTGTTGATCGTCACAGCATCCCCTAAGCATCATATGCCAGTAATGAAAAAAGTCCTGCATATTGTTTATTTTGCTCGATATGGAAAAAGTGGTGATATAGTTGCTGTTCAAGTGGGGAACATAAATACACAATGTACAATTATAAGACCACAATCTTTCTCTTTAAAAAAACAAACAGAGACTTGCTAACAACAACACAAGTTGACTTTACCTTAAGTGCCTCAAATGCAAGGCGCACATCTTTGTTTTCCCGTAAATTTATGTAATGCAAAATAAGTGTGAGAGCGTTGTGCTCAAACACGTTACCAAGGAGCTGCAAATATAAAAATAACACAGCCACAGTTAGTCAAGGACACAACCAATTTAATCATCATTATCTTTATTAATTAGCCTACAAAACCCACTGACCCTAAGTTTTAATATTTTTTGTAGATAAATTTTGAGTCGGTTAAAAAATAATAAAGCAAAAAAGCAGAAAATGTGGGCTAAGGGATTGTTTCTTCTTGCAGCAGCTCGTTGCCGAAGGTATCGAGGAAATGGGTCCGTCAAGCCTTGACAAGTTGTTACCTGAGGACTCCGGAACTGTCATCAGCCACCAACCGTAGCTACGGCTCGGCACATATGGCAAATCCTGTCACTGATTTGTGGATTGATGAGAAGACCCTCGCCACAGATCATCTGCATGTGAGGTTACATTGATCGGCCTGAACAAGGTGGACGATTATCAAATTTTGGAAGCAACTCTAAAATATAAGCCACTGAAAATTCGCTCACCAACCACTGTGGGTTGTTGAAACTTCTGGTAAAAGCCTACGAAGTTTTCTTGGAAGGACTCCACTTTGAATCAGAGGAGAGCCTACTCAGCAGGTGGCTGACGCCCCCACACTTTTTGAGCTATCGATCAAGGCTGACTTTCAGGAAAGCCAGGTCACACCAACAAGATATTGTCAGGGAAACTGCACAGCTTGCCGCAGTCCTTAACACAGGCTACTCTGTGATCCCCTCTCGCAGCTCTAGGAGTGGCTGGCCCATGGTGGGTTTCAGGATGGAATGATCACGTAAAGCATCTTTACTCTGACCACCGGCATGCCCAAGCAGACCGGGTGCGCAATGGTAGACCAAAGGACGGCCCCAGGATCCTAGCTCAACTGGATTCCAGCAAGAGGGTTCAAGACTGCCCAGTAGGGATGGGTCGGTTTCATTTTTTTCAACTTCGGTTCCGGTTTCGGTTTTCATGCACACAAAACCGCGGTTTCGGTATCGGTTTTTGCCACCATCCACCCAAACCAGCTATTTCTAGTTTTTTTTCTTGTAACATTAGTATTACTAGCTTCTAACTCACTCCTGCTTTCGCTTTCAGCAGCGTCATAGACCATGGGCCTAGCTGTAGCACCATTTTCCTCAATGATAATTATTTAAAAAAATTAGAAAAACAGATCAATTTTTGATTTTTCGAACACCGCACGAAAAACCGACAAAAATTCCGAATCGGTTTCGGTTTCGGTTTTCAGTAAAAACCGAAAATTCGGTTTTGGTTTCGGTTACCGACCCAACCCTACTGCCCAGTGCTAGAGCCGGCAAAATGAGCATGCTCTTAAGGCAGGGTCCCATCAGCGATAGTGGAGTTTTCGTGACGGCATTGCTTTCTGGTCTGCGGTCTGTCCAGACCGGCCATGGACACCGTTGAAGGGGTTAGTGGTGCCAGTGCTCACCAACAGTCCTGCTTGCACTCCTCATCACAAAGCGGATCTTGCCCCGACACTGAAATAGTTCCAGTGGAAGTAAGATACCAGCTCTCTTCTATGAAGAAAAATAAGGCGGATCAGCCTGAGGAGCTAAAAGTGGAACACTTTATGTTCGCCGCGGTTTTTGCTCATCCCCACATTGGTCTCATCCTTCCGCCTTGGCCTAGGCGAACTGCCCGGACCTTGCCATCAAGACATCCTCACTGCTAATCCTAAAGAAAATGACTGCAGATCCGACCAGCAATGACAGTTATCGAGTCCAACTACGATAGTCCTTTCCTTCATCCTGCTAAATCACATCAAAGCTCTCACTTCCACTTGCGACGCCCACTGGTTTCAAGCAGAATCACTCCACGACCTAGACTGTTTACATTCTGAAAGAGACTAAGATTTCATGCAGCTGGGTCGCGAGTTTATGCCCGCTTTGCCGATGCATCAAATGCTTTTGATGAGGTGGAGATAGCTCGATATTTCGTCACTTTGAAAATCCAAGCATTTCTGATATGATCGCCAACTGCTATAAGCAGCAAGCCATAGGATTTTAGTACCACCCCCTTTTAATGCAACCTGTGGTGTCCGGCAGGAGGTCCGCTGTTGCCATTCCTCTCCTGCGTCGTTCTTGACGATGCCCTGAAAAACATTTTGAAATGTAACACTGACTGTAAATATGGTGGCCTTTGCTGCTGATATTGTTCCGCTTGCTCCAAGTCGTCGTAGTAGTAAACGCCAGTTTTTACTGGAGAGACTGGTCTTTTTGACTCGGGGCCTTTCCTTTAACATCACCAATTCTGTTGGCATGGTGTTCAGCAAAATTGACTATGACGTAAGCCAGCTGTCCATTAACCAGGCCTTGGCTTGGGCTTCCTCCTTTCGTTACCTTGGCGCGGAGTAGGCTAAGTTGGCTGACTTAAGTAATGATGGGCACCTGAGAAAAAACCTTCGGCGCTTTGCAAAAAAAGCTAATACAATTCTTCATACCTTCTCTTTAATTTCTGCTGCAAGTAAACTTCAGCTTGTGAGGTCGCAGGCAGTATAGTGATTTGGGTTCGAACTGTATTTGTGCATGGCCACTTTGAAGGACTTTGATTTCCCAACTCTAGACCCGTACCATCAACAATATCCAACATACATTGTTCGACGACGCCCCAAGGGCCGCCCAGTCTGCACCCCTCAAATTACCAGCACGCCACATGCTCATTATTTATAAATTTTTCTTTCCCGAGTCAAACAATCCAACAGTTCATACAACAAAATATTTTACTCACGCTCGGTCGATCCGATGCCTCTGCACGCCCCAGCGTTCCACATCGTAGGAAAAAAAAATGTTTTTGCAAACTGACCAATGTGCTAATTGATCAGCAAATCCACTGTCCTCTCTATCACCATCAACAATGCTTTTCACTGTCCGCCAAATGCGGTTTCGGCCGTTATCGACTCCGACAATGGGTTTCACATATGAACTCCCAACTGCATGTCTCCGTGCACTATTGCTTCGCCAATTCTCAAGCGTTTTTTACGAAAACCACAAATTAAGCATTACAAACCTGAGAAACCGCACTGAACCACTTTCAACGTTCTCAATAATCAATTATATCCACATGCGGACGCACCTGGCCGGCCTATCAGACCGCCACTTTCTCAGTTCTCACAAACTTTCCACCGCCATGCCGGCCGCCATTTTTATACTCTCCAACCAGCCTCTAAGAAATTACTCACCACCAAATCGCGTAGCCTCGTAGCTTGCTTGGAATAAATGGCGCCCTTCAGTCCAACTGTGAAAAAGATCGTGCGAAACGACTTTTCTATAGCAATGTAATAATCTTAGCTCAAGATTTTCCAACTGCATGTGCCAACGGCAAGGAAAAGAGTGGATGGACTCGAGCAGGGTAGGGGGAAGTGGGATAGAGACGGAAGTGACATAATTTTTGCATAAATGACTGCATTAATGATCTTAAAACGTGCTGTAGGCATTGGGGAAGATCTCATTATTGTAACACAGTGAGGAGGATTCTGCGATAAAGAAATGACAAGTGCTTTGACTGTCTTTGAGCCTGATGAAGAAATCGGAAAGCTTTTGAGAATTTGTTAGACATTGTATTATGTCTTCGTAATGAAAATATGGAGTTTCACTGTTCGAACGTCAACAAAGTTCTTCGACTTTTTTTTCATGCCTTTTTTTCATTTTGAAAACAAAACCAACTCATTTTTCAGGAAAAAATTGCCAAAAACGGGTCTTATGGTTTACAAAATAAAAATAAAAAGCCCTGGTTATCGGGTTCGGGCTCACTTTTGAAAATAAAAAAAAATGTGTCAGAAGCAAACAATTTTTTCGCAGCCTCATTCGTTTTTGGTTGTTTGTTGGAGATTTACAATGACAGGATAAAACAAGATGCACTACACTGCATTAGTAATTCGACGTGTTGTATGGCAGAATAAAGAAAAATTTGTAATTGATGTATGCAGTTGTAACGGCAGACATACCAACAGGACACTACTAAAAAATCTGAATGCGTGGTGTACTGAAGAATATCTACTATATTGCACGTAATATTAAAAAAAATTGTCTCGTAACTTTTGCTACTACGATACGGCAAATGAGCCAGAATCTTGTGTGCGACGATGCAATCACTGACCAGATAAGTTTTCATTGGACGCTGATATTGGTTTTCTTACCCCCCAAAAAAAAAACAGACAAACTGAAAGCTTTGTTGTTTTAGTTTCCCGTTCCCTTTCTTCTTGTTCATCCGACTTTTACATTTTTTAAATCTTCGAACATCATATTTTCAGTAAATTCAGCAGGTAATTGGGGGGGGGGGGGGGAGTAGGAGAAGTCAAATTGTGCTGAGGGTACGTGAGGTTGACTACTTTAAATTTATTTACACCTTTTAGGTGTATTAACAAAAGTTAAAATATTCACACGAAAATTGTGACAAATTTGACATTGAATATAACACTGCAACTTCATGCGGCCAATTTTTTTTAGATTACTCAATGCAAAGTACTTGTTTTACTAGCATTTTACAATTAACTTTATTATTATTATTTGTAATTTTAAATCCGTTGGTAAAACTAATATCGAACCAATAAAACTTGCGCGAGTCTTCCTGTTACGAATTAAAAAAAAAAATCTGAGAATTCAAGGCCAGAAGTAATATTCCGCCCTTCCCTCCCTGGCCAGTCCGCCACTGTAAAAATAGGACATCATTCACTTTGTTCACTCTTTAATAAGAAACAACACCACAAATAAGCGTAATAAAATACTGTAATATATCGCACCCCGAAAGCAGCGAGGTTATGCGTGCCTCACATTCAATGTACCGTCCAGATTCCACCGTAAAAATTCCGTCTACTATCCAGATTACCGCTAAAGGTAAGTGACGACTCACTTTGTATTGTACTTCACAATAAGAGACGAGCCATCTCGATGTCCGTGCTTAGTCTCTAACCGAACGCAATTTGAAGAGCTGACTTCCCGAATTGCGCAGTTACACGCCGCAATTTTTCATATGAGCGCACACCTTTAAGATGACATTTCGCTGACGTCATTCACAGATCGTATACTATCGGGCGACGGTTTTTCGCTTAAGGCCCTGTTTAGATGTTATCATACTTCAAATGGCGTATGTATATTCTGTTGAGCATAATATCTTTTGTACTTGCGCGCACTGCAAGTGTCCTACCAACATACTTGAATTTCGCCTGATCAGAATTGAACAAATGTGCCTGGCTTTTGAGGAGATGTCGCTGACGTAAAACGGGTACCCCCGTTTTTTATTTATTTATTTCTGTATGTTCCGTACACAAGGTACAATATAAAGGATATAAAAACAAAAAACAAAAAAGTTCAGAAAATACATTGGGGGCAACAACAACCAGAGGATTAGGACAGCACACTATCCTCAGCGTCTTGCAGGGCTGCCATGCCCTGAACATGGTCGTGAGCACGTTGCCGCAAAATTGCTAGGTCCCTTGGTGTTCGAACTTCGCACCAGCCACTAAGTGATAGTAGTCCCTTTGCAACAGTGCCTCCCAAGCTAAAGCCCCAGCTTTCAGGGCCACTCCGACAAGTCTTCACTAGCTGATTGGTTGAGGCCAGAATCGTTCTCCACAGGGCAGCCTGCTTCATCAGCACCGCAAGGTCGAGCGTGAACATTTTGCCATCACGACAGGCTTGATGGTTGTGACAGTGTCGAGGAAGGTGTTGAACCCGCTTAATCGCCCCATGGTAAACGACAGCAAGCTCTTTCATAGTTGTTTTTCGGAAGTCTACACATGTTGAAATGCCGTAGAGTCCAGTAGCACGAGTCTTAAGAAGCTGGATTTTACATTCATCAGATGCAAAGCTGAAGGTATGTAGCACCATGTTAGCTGACCTACAGAACTCGCTACGAATCTTTCTCACATGAGCGTCATCAGTTAGGTCGGCTGTAAGTTCCACTCCAAGATAACGAAAGTTCGTCACCCACGATAGCTTGTGTTTATTCATTAGTAGGGGGGCTGTATCTTCTTTACCCCTCCCAAAAACCATTCCAACAGATTTGTTGGCATTGAAGGTAAGGCCCTTGTCGCATGTTAGGTATACGAGTCTATCCAACAGAAACTGAAGTGCCCGCCTGCTGGGAGCCAGGAGGACGATGTCGTCAGCGAAGGCAACGATGTTCACGGCAACGCCATTCATCCAACAGCCAGTTGACATTTTGGAAATGCTAGAAATTGCTCCATCGAGGACCAGGCAGAAGAGGAAAGGCGATAGGGGACTTCCCAGTCGTACTCCACAAGTGGCCGTAAATGGGTCAGAGAGGTGACCTTCCCAGTTCACCTGGATGGCTTGTCTTTTGTAGCAATTGGCAATGAGGTCAGTGATATACGAAGGAAGCCCTCGCTGACGAAGAGCCTGAAACACTGAATAGTGAGCCACCTTGTCGAAAGCTTTAGCTACGTCCACAAAGCAAGCGTACACCCGTGAACCCGCTCTGCGATATCTCCGGATGGTCTCCTTTACAGTGTACACTGCCAGTGAGGTGGAGTGCTTCGTTTTGGCCACAACCGCATTAATTCGACATGTGACACAGGATAGGGGGTTCACCTGATGAGTGACGAGTGTTTTGGTAATCAAGGCCAAGTATGCATCTTGTATGCACCAGACACAGATGGTATGTCGTTCTCCTCTGCCAGGCATGAGTCTAGGTGTTAACTTTGTAAATTATCCAGTTATTTTTACAACACACAACGGTAGTAAAATGTATTGAGCGTACAGTACAAATGTGCAAGCAGAATAATCGTAGTTGGACAAGTTCAGAGCAGTTTGTAACCGAAAATTAGACTATCGAATAGAGTATTTAGTAACCATAGTTTAACAATTCCCTTTAATTCATATGGATAACAACCAGTAAGATGCTGCTTAAATGACCGTTATTCAGTGTGCACAAAAGGTCTCTCGTTTTCATAGCATTATTTAAACATGGTTCCAGCTATTAAAGTAAAATCAACACCAGCATTAAACTCATTGTCGAGATAAATTCAAAACGGGTCAAACATAAGCAGAATTATCCGATTTTCACTACAATTGAATTTTTCGAGTATGGATGTAAGCAACGAACTGAGCATACAATACAACCTTCTGAAAAACTAGTTTTAGCTGCATCTTTCACAAATGAATTTCTGAACACAGAATGACAGATTATGTTCTCATTACCCACAAGAAATACAACAGCTCTACACATTTACAACAAATGCGTACCTCTTGGTATTCTCCCATTGGGGTTAAGTATTGCAGTATAAGCCGCTGCTGCATGGTCCTCGTCAGCGGAAACATTTGGTGAGAGCCGATAAGTAGTGGCTCCAATTCTGCCCAACTGCTGTTGCTGCTTTCACTTAGCATCACGTGGTGTTTAGGAGAGGAAAATGGTGACGCCTCTATATTAAACTGGCACAAACAAAAACAATAAAAATGACACCACAAGAAAAAAAGAACACACAGTAGCCACCGCCTACCGGTGCTTTTATAAACAATAAAAACGTAAAATTTGTGGTTTTTTTTTTTTTTTTTTTTTTTTTGCTTTTCTTCCGTAGCTAGAAATAACCATAAAGTGACAATGGCGAAACGAATACGGTTTCAGCAAGCGAAATAGCAGAATCGTCTGCTTGTTTGGGGCTCCATTCTACTGAATGGCTGACACCCGGGCCTAGTACAATTTTTACCAATTGATCATTTAATATCAATTAGCTCTCACCCACAAAGATCTCAGACAGACTGTTTCGCCCTTGTTTGGGCTCGTCAGTAGAGAATACTTTGTGGATGAGAGCTAGGCTACGCTTGCTAGGGCAAATGACAATGGCGAAACGAATACGGTTTTAGCAAGCGAAATAGCAGAATCGTCTGCTTGTTTGGGGCTCCATTCTCCATTCTACCATAAAGTGATAGGTAAGTCTGGGACGATCAGCATTTTTCCACCCGAGCCAATCATTGAAAGAAACTGGCCGGTATCAAATCCCGATAACAACCCAATTCCCAAATAACCGAACAACCTACTACTAAATAAATCAAAGCATGAAGGTAAGTAAATATTTTTAATATATTGGCTTAATAATATTACGTGTGCTAAACTTATTTTAATGATGAAAACAGTTTTAAATTTTTATTATAAAGCCTAATACAAAGGCCTCCTCACAGCCCAGCAAATTTTCGCCAAATAACTGCTGTTCGCTTCATCAGGCATTTAGTAAAATGGCACGGATTTCCTACATCACAACACAAGTGAATACACACGAATGTGCGCTTTTGAATTTAGCTCGCATCACAGCCTCCAGTATCTATAGAGCCAACAACAGCACTATCTCTGTAAAGCTCCCACTGATGATTAAGTTGCACGTTCAAGGCTTTGCTTATTAGGTGAGATACACTAGGGAAAGCTGGTTCTTGCATATTAATCAATTTAGAGCCATTCTTCTCATGTAGCAGGACAGCAATGGACTCCAGGGATCGAAGGTGACGTTCATGAGCAGAATTTGTCTTTTGGAGGGTCTTCATTCTCTTCCAATCGACTTGATGTTGGGAAGCCAAGCAGGGACTGCCATGCCACTGGTTTCTTTCCCATTCCGCACATTCGCCATGTGTTGGCCAACATGTGTACACGCACACCTTTCCTGGTCTCTCCCACATGCACAGCATCGCAGTCCCTGTACGGGATTTATACACTGCTTCTGTGGTATTCAAGACATGTCCCATAAGCTCTTCATCCATAAGACTGCTGTGTTGCCCGCTTTAGATCCTTCATTCTCCCCTCATTCCTTCTGATCCTTCTTTCTCTGGCTTTTCTTTTTTTTCTTAACTGCCACGATGGCCAATGCTTTCTTCTTCAATCTATTCAAAAGGCCTGCAGGGTATCATAGGCTAAGAAATCTTCCTTTTGATCTTTCAAGATGTGGCCTCGCTAACACACTGCTGCATGCATTCCTCATGTTACGCACCATCTCATTCTGTGCCATCGCTCTGTCCGTAGCTATAGGTTTCACATAGGGCTCATACTTCACTCTCCCCTCTTTTAATCTCCTGATCCGCACATCTAAAAAAGGTAGTTCACCTCCCACTTCCTCCTCTGCAGTAATCGCAATCCTTGTCTCCAGTTGCTGACTTCTCCATCAATTCTCCCAGAACCTTCTTCGTAATCACAGAGAACACATCCTCAACATACTGTCTCCAACTCAGACCCACTCCACCGAATTTAGCACCATTTCATCCATATGCTGGAGCATCTTCTCAGCAATGATAGGCGTACTGGAGAAGCCCATAGGGGCTCCTCCATCTTGCCAGTACGTCCTATCATTAAACTCAACATAAATCAACGACAAGAGAACTTTCAGCATGGTTCTATACTTTTCAAAAGCCGTCCTCGACACCTTCCAGCTCTTCCTAGACAACGTCAACACCATGTCAGCTTTATCTAGGAAGAGACAAACTTTGAACTTTGCAGGTGTCGAGGACGAACTTTGAAAAAGGATAGAGCCATGCTGAAAGTTTTCTTGTCGTCAATATATGTCTAGCGTAATGGTAGGACGTACTGGCAAGTAGGAAGAGCTCCCATGGGCTACTCCAGCTCGCCTATCATTGCCGGGATGGTACTACAGCATATGGATGAAATGGTCCTGAAATCGGTGGTGGGGGGTTCGAGTTTGGTGACGGCATGTTAATGATGTGTTCTCTGTGATTAAGAGTAGGTTCAGGGAGAATTGCTGGAGTAGGCAACAACTGGAGACAAGAAATTGCGATTACTGCGGAGGAGGAGGTGGAAGGAGAACTACCGCTTTTAGATGTGCGGATTCACATATTAGAAGAAGGGAGAGTGGAGTATGAGCCCCAAGTGAAACCTATGGCTATGGACAGAACTATCTCCTTTTCATCGGGGCAAGAACGGTTGGAAGCGATGGTACAGAATGAAATGGTGCGAGCAATGGTGGCCACATCTGGGAAGATCAAAAAAGAAGATTTCTTAGTCTAGGATATCCTGCAGGACTTTTGAATATGTTTAGAAGGAAGCATGGGCCATCGCAGCAGCTGAGAAAAATAAGAAAAAAGCCAGAGAATGAAGGAGCGGAAGAAATGGGTTCGAGAGTAGCTCTAACTTACCTCAAAGGTATGACTGTACAAAGAATTTTTAAAGGACAATTACATTCATTTTGACATGCATGTTTTACTTTCGGTAGGAATGCGTTACGTACGTCCGATACAACAACTTAATAACTGCATCACCAAAACACGATACAGAGGCCGGCATTGTTTTGCTGGAACGCGCAGAAATTAATGCCGACAGACGGTGCCTACCAATTTCGACTCGCAGTCGATTGAGATAACTCTGTTGGCTGTGAGTAGCTCAAGCGTCTGACGCTCTTATCTGGCCGACGGTAGTGCGGCCAGCAAAGGCCGTCAGACACTTGAGCTACTCACAGCTAACAGTTATATCAATCGGCTGCGAGTCGAAATCGATAAGCACCATCTGTCGTCATTAATTGCTGCGGGTTCCAGCAAAACTATGGTGGTCTCCGTATTGTGTTTTGGTGATGCAGTAATTAAATTGTTGTATCGGACGTACTTAACGTATTCCTACCGCAATTCATGTGTTTAGTTATTGTGTACGTGACCCAAAAGTAAAACATGCGTGTCAAAATGGATGTAATTGCCCTTTAAGCAGCATGGTGACCGAGTAGTTCTGAACGTTGAGAGGTTGAGGAAGAGAATTTCTGGTAGGAATGAGGGGAGAATGAAGGATGTAAAGCGGGTAACACAGCAGTCTTGTGGACAAAGAGCTTACGGGACATTATCTTAAATACCAGAGAAGCAGTGTATAGCATCCTGTGCAAGGACTGCGATGCTGTCTATGTGGGAGAGACCAGAAAAGGTACGCGTACAACGTGTCGGCCGAGACATGGCGAATGTGCGGATTGACAAAAAGGACAACGGCATCGCAGTCCACTGCATGGCTACCCGACATCAAGTTGATTGGAAGAGAACGAAGACCCTCCAAAAATTGAATTCTACTCATGAACCCCACCTTCGATGCCTGGAGTCCATTGCTATCTAGCTACACGAGAAGAATGGCTCTAAATTGATGAATATCTAAAGACCAGTGTTCCCTAGAGTGACTCCCCTAATAAGCTAAGACTTGAATGCGAAACTTAAATAGTGGTGTACCGATACCAATAAACTGGTTCCATTAGGTTCCGATACCGATTGCTACATGGTAGTGCCACAGCGAACGGAAAAAAAAATTAATTATAATGAATTAATTATGTTCAGCGGTCCTGGGTTCTGCAGTAGCAATTTTTTATAAATTTACATAATTTTTTTAATGAAAATTTTGATATGCACAAATTTGTGTAATTAAAATTAAAAATTTAATTTAGTTAAATATTAGATTAAAATAATGTATCATGATTTTTTTAGATAGTTTTTTTTGCTTCCAGGATTAATGCCTAGCCCTTTTTCTAGTGGCGCCGATATGATTTAAAATTTTTGCTTTCCGTGTGTATCAAATTTAATTTAAGTTAAAAAGATACTAGTTTAAAAAACCAGAAAGTTGAAACTATTTTTTTTTAATTCTGCCCTGGAACTAAATTTTTAAATATGATTTTTGCTTCTTGGATTGGTCCTAGCCCTATTAAGCAAAGCTTTGGATACTTGAAGATTTTTGCAGCCCGGATTTATTGCTGGCAGTGTTGACTCCAGGTTGATTCCAATACAGTAAAACCTCGTTAACTCAAACTCGCTTAAGTCAAACTATCGGTTAAGGCAAACAATTTTGTGCTATTTGGTTGGCCCAATATAAAATTACCCTCGTTATCTCAAACAAATATCGGTTAACTCAAACTCCAGATGGTAATTTTACTTCTTGATACCATGCATTCTGTGTCGCTTCTGTACCTGACAAAGTATTTGTGCTGTTTTTACTGAGGAATTAGTAGAACACTAGTAGTACATTTCACATATTAAACCAATCTGCACTCAACAAACATTGGATGCAAAGATGTACTTGGTATTGCCCATGCTAACTGCCTGTCTTATGATTGTATGCATTTCCGTTTAACTCAAACTCCGCTTACTTCAAACTGCATTGCCAGTCTCGCTGGAGTTCGAGTTAAAGAGGTTTTACTGTATAACGCACGACTTAGAAAGAAAGTGGCACTCCACTTTGACAAGCTGTGAAACGCTAAGCAAAATAGAAAAAACTTGATAAGAAAGTCCTGACATCCTTAAACAAACAGGAATGAACTGAAACGTATTCTGCTAAGTATATTACAATCCTAGATGGGATTTTATGGTTATATGATGCAAAGTATTCAACAAAAGTGGGTGTCAACTGGTAAGTGACGCAATGAAAATGCCAAAACGTTAGTTATTCATCCAAGACTCTATTACCAAGCACAGTTTTACGAAATTTTAAGCTACTGAAATTAATTTATTTTTCCATGATCTCTCAGATATTCATTCCAACTAATGCATACACCTGGAAATTGGAAAGTAAATGACAATCTCAAGTGATTTAGTGGCATGTGCCGATTTATTAAAGGTAGTCAGTATCGGCCAACCAAGATAGCGGTTCCGGTACCAGTTTCGATACCACGGAATCGTACTCAGAACCGGAATCGGTGTTATTCTCTACTCTCCACCTGTGGCCAGTCCTCGGATCTACATTTCAACCTATTTAGCAGGTAAGGTGGCATTTCACATTTAATTATCAGTTTCAATTATTTTTTGGACTAAACAAGTTGAAAAGTAACAACGTAAAAGATTAGGTTACCACTTGATCAGTTGAACTAAGTTAATGTTAATGCATTTTACGTACCAATAACTTTCAATATCGTGGTCAACCTTCAAAGAGAGATTATTTTCAGTCTCTAAAAGCTGAAAGTCTTAGGGCCCCCAATACTGCTTCACACTATTGACGAATTTACCAATATAAATTGGATATGACACTTAAGAGTTTTGTATACCAGAAAAGACAGTCTGTTTGGCCAGTCCTTTACAACATACATACCTGGAATTAAGAAGCACCTAGTATCGACTACATACTGAGCTGACTTCAATGCTAACCAATCCTGGAGCAAAAATTTACCAGGCATCTGGCCAAAGCAACTCATAAATTTCTATGACCTTTCTAGGTTTTCCTCTAGAGCTATTTCAACATTTTTCTATATTAAGTTTGATTATTTATACCAAGCGATGTTCACGCTCATTCTCAAACAAAGGATACCCTATTAGTATTCAGCGAATTTTCGACTGTTCTTTTAAAAAAGGAGGTGTTAAAATCTTCAGTATTCATCGTGTTAACTTCATTGACCTTTTTGGATTACATTGTTGTTGCTGTCGTTTGTGCCACGACATGAACTTGGAGACTGTAGCCTCCAATACTTCTCAGCCTTCCTTCATCAGTTCGTCAGCCTCTCCCTAAGTCCTCCCTCGTGACGTAGACGTAGGCGGATCGTGGGGTTAGGAGAAGCCAGAATTTTCATTAGTTTCACTTCCTTCTTAAAATGGGTTTGAATGGCAATAGACCTAGGCCTCTCAAATGCCTATCATTCTTAGAATTGACTCCAACAGCATAGTAATCCTTAACCGAGCTTGCCTGATGTTACATGCTCATTTGATGGACTGTCATGCCATTTTCTTTATACCGTTCCTCATGTCCTCCATATGTTGCTTTACCCTGTTTTGCACTCCCTTCCCAGGGTTCGTACCATTTCGGCTGAATAGATTTCAAGGACTTGTAAGGACCTTTTCAAGAACTTGTAAGAACTTTTTCAAGGACTTTTAAGTACCAGGTGTCAAGTACACCGGATACTGGTCAAAAGTTCTGTTACCCACTTGTGTAAAATTTTGTTTCTTATTGAGCAACCAGTTACACAATTATAGGTCTTATTTTGTATAGTTATTTTCGGTTGGGTTATGATGAAAATTGTCTCCAATTTTAAGTTATATCCCAGATAACGACACAAGAATTCCCAAACAGTCGCGACAGAAGTTCTCTCTTAGCTCTGTCTCAGTCTCTCTTATGAAACTTTTCTGAGAGAGACCAGGAACAGAGCTGTGATACTACACAATTCGCGCACAAAAAAAGAGGAGCGTTAAATAAGACTGTGGCAAGCTTGCCCACCAAACTATGCCTTCTAACAAAGCAGCACCAAATTCAGTACATACGTAATAACTACCTTATACTCCATGCCAAACACTTTGGCAATCTTGGCCGGACAAAACCTCCATACAGTAATGCCAAATTAATGTTTGTTAACCTGAACAAAACTTCTTATTAAAATGATTACAATGTATATGTAATATTAACTTTTCACCCTGCCATGTAACGGTTTTGTAGATTTCTGAATGAAACTGCCAACTGCTTTATGAATGCAGGTGTGAAGAAGTTACGGGTTCAGCATCCAACTGATTTTAAGAAAATAAATTTGAAATGATACAAAACAAAAAATTGCCAGCAGAGGCTTTGCTCAATTGGTATGGAAATTAAAAGAAGGACTTGTAAGGACTAAGTAATGTATTTTCAATTTTTCAAGGACTTGTAAGGCCTTACAAATGGTAAAATGATAAATAAGGACTTATAAGGTTTGTAAGCACTGGTACGAACCCTGCCTTCCTCATCCCTCCTATGTAAATGGTGTTGCAGTCCTCACATGACACGCCCTTCAGGGTGTTCAAAATTTTAAGAATGATAGAAATCTGAGAGGCACGATGTCTTGCCAGTCAAGCCCATCGCACGGAGTGAAACTTATGAACATCAAGTTTCTTCTAACCCCGGCATCCAGTACATCACAAGAAGGACTTGAAGGAGAGGTGGACTGACAGATTGAGGAAAGGTGATAAGTAAGGCTACACCGATACCGATACTGGATCGGATCAGTTGCCGATATTTGCGGCATCAGTATAGGCAACTTTCGCGGAAATATCGGTAACGCTGGAACCGCTCGAGATTACGACACGCGGTTCGCGGCGTTCTGATCAGGAAATCACCGAGTATCTTCCTAGCTAGGTTTTAACTATGGGTTACTATTCAATTTTTTTTTTATTTTAATAATTATTGGACTTTTGCAGAAAACTACACCGTTGATGAAATATTTAGGATACAATTTTGGATATCGGTATCGGCAAAATATTTAAAACCGGATCGGTAAAGTTGGTATCAGTGCAGCCTTACTGACAAGTATCAGAGGCTACAATCTTCAAGTACAAATCGTGGCGCAGCAGCATATAGCCCAAAAAGGTTGACGAAGTTAGCAAGAAGTCTGATGAAGACTGTTGAAGAGTTAAACACATCCTTTCAAAAGAACAGTTGAAAATTTACTGAATATATGGTATTTTTTGTTTGTGAACAAATGTGAACATCGAACTTAGTACAAATAATGAAATGAACTCTCAAAGTAATGTGCGACGTTATCGTATTTTTAGCAAAACAAATTTTAAAATTTTTTATAAATGGTATGGTGCCCCCCCTGCCCCGGTTAAAAAAATGTTGAGTAGAAAACTCTATATAATCTATAACAAGGAACATAATTTTAAAGACCCTTGATTGTTCCAGTAAAATGCACACGGCAAAAGCATGGATGTGTGTTTTTACATTACCTTTGTCACAGTTGGCATCAAAAGCTACGATTTCTCTTACAATAAAAAACTAACAACTAAGCGAGTTTATATTTTCTCTCAGTTCTGCTATTTACTTAAGATCCTCCATTTTGTTCAGTTTTCAGTAACTCTACCTTTTAATGAGTGGGAATTGTGAGCATCAAAAGGACATCGGTTTGGTCATAGGTTACTTCAATATTCTGAATGCCACTAGTACCACAAGGTTTTAATTTATGCTGAAACAAATAATGGCGCTACTCTGGCCTTCCACCAGAGGACAACTCATCTAGCTGGATGTATACTTTGTTCCACATTAAGCTTTCAGAAAACTGACCGTATGACGCCACATTTTCATCCACTACGACTGCAAAAAATCCGTAAACATCCCATTTGTAAACTCTAACAGTAACTTTGTTGAGTGTACAAATGTGATACCCACATGTTTTTGCACTCTTAGTGCAAGGAAACGAGTCGTCATCCAGTCAGTTTTCTGAAAACATAATGTGGAACAAACTCGTATTATAGACTCGTAATACATGTATTCATTAATTTGTTTCACAACCTGACACTTGTCTCATTCACTTTTTTAACTTTGTCAACATTGACAGCTCGATTTGCTAACATTTCTAACAACACTTCTAGAACTAAAGGCAGCTGTTTTGTTGATACCAGCAGAAGCACTGTTGGGAAGAAACAATCACTGCTTGGTTCAATAATTTCAGTCACTTCTTGCAAAAACAGTGACAGGGCTTTAGGAAAGCTTCCAAACGGCAGTTTTTTTAACTTCAACTCGAATTTAGCAGCAACGTCTTATATCTGCAATAAGTTTGAGTTGGTTAATTTGTTAAGTCGCATAGATTTCAGAACTTTTAAAACTTTTAGCTAATTTCCCGACTTTCGAGAGTCGCAAATTCCTCTTGAAATTTCCAGATTGTTCGTGTCGTTCAGAAAAATTTATGCAAGGAATTGAACTTTCGGAAAAATTCTCTGTTTGAGCTTGGTTAGCAATCACTGAGCTTGGTTAGCTGAACACTGCTCAGCAATATACCAGTTGACCAATTTATAGAATACACAGTTAATAAAGAGTTTATCTAGCACGTGTTGCTTTATTAAGCACACATTAAGCATCTCGGATACGAAGATACTTTATGATTTAAAACAAAGATTTATACATTCGTAGCCTTACAGAAAACACTAATTTGTCTCAAAACAAAGTTCAAGACCTAATACCTATCTATATTGCTATATAAATTTGTTTTATATTCCGATTCTTCAATGCTACTAATTGTTAATGAAGAATCAATATAGAGGTGAATCGAATACGAAATTACTGAATACTAGGTAAAACTGGTAAATTAACCCTAAAGTAAATAGCCATTTTAAGATTTCACTTTATGTTTTAAGTATTACTTGGTGGGGTTAACTTTGCTAACATTTTGGTCATTTGATGTCACTCCTCCGACCGGCCGAACCATTCGTAACTTGGGACACCCTCCGCTTTTGGTTTTTGTATAAATCACAAATTCATATGGAATACGTGCCTTGTTAATTCAAAAATGAAAAAAAAAATCCATTCAAGGGATACACTAAGGCACTTAAAAATATCCATCACAGGCAACAATAAAGATGCAATGGTTAACTGACAATCCACTTTCGACCACTTACTTTTGGCAGCAGAGATTTGTTAGGAGATTTGCTGCTTCGATGTCGGTCACTGACATCATTTGTTACTCCAGCGAGTGATTGGTGACCATGGGCCTCCAAGTGAGCGTCTTCATCCAAGTATGCAAACGAAGAGGCACGAATAGGCTCCGGAAATGTGGATGCCAGCCCATTAACCTCCAAAGAAGTTGAGGAAGCATGCTCGGATTCTGCACCTTTTACTCGGGAAGCAGTTTCATTTCTAACAGGGAGGCCTAGAGTTGTCACACCTTCTAGAGGACTAGTTACAGATGCCGATTTGCAAATCACTGCACTGATTTCCGAAGATGCAAAAAGAGGTGAAGGGTTTGTGGTTGCACTAATTGTTGTGTATGATAAAGTACTACGTTCAACAGAGTTCGCAGTTCTAGATTTCGCAACTGTCCGCTCATCTACTTCTGTAGGAGATAAATTCTTTTCACACTGTATTTCGTTGTCCATCCTGCCAGTAGCTAACTGTGAAATGTTTTTTGACTGTTCCTCAGTCTCTTCCTTCCAGAGGTCATAAAGCCTCTGCAGCATCAAAGGCACCTGAGAATACAAAATAGTTCAAAATTACAATAATCATTACATCGAGCTTACCAGATTTGTACACAACAGACAATTCAATGTGGAAAGATATGCTTTGAAGGAAAAAACAAACACATTGTCAAAGCCTTTTCAAGGCTCTTCAATGCAAACTTAAAGGCTCTTTGCACAATTAATTGCAAAAATTACCTCAAAGATTTGCTTTGAAGGAAAAAACAAACACATTGTCAAAGCTTTTTCAAGGCTCTTCAATGCAAACTTAAAGGCTCTTTGCACAATTAATTGCATAAATTACCTCATAAATGCCAGTTTTTTGCTAGCCAATACAAACATGCACTTTCAGAAGTTTTAGTCAGTCATCATGCACGCACATATACAAAACACAATACACAAAATGTTTTAGCGACAACGAAAAAGATCTTCATTTTGTTGCTGAGGAGGCCAAACTACCTGAAAAAAAAACAGACGGTACGGCACAAGAGCGAAAAATGAAACGAGCATTTTACCAAATGAGAGTTTTGGTCTCGAAAGTTGCCAGCAATGTCTTGAATGTCCATAGCAGCTGCAAGAAGTCCAGTAGCATATGAACGCAACGGCTCTATTGAATTCTCTGCCCACTGGAAAAGGCGAGGTACTAATCCTTCCTGTTAAAAAAAAATTTAAACTGTCAGCGTAGCAAAGAGTACAGCAGTGAAACAGTGTTGTTAGCTATGCTGAAGCATTATTAGTAAAATGTATGGTGAAACCATTCAGATCAAATTACGATTAAGTGTTTATGAAGGATTTCAGTAGCTCTATTTTGTGCGGTAGTTTAGGATTTAAAATATACAAGCAAATGCAGGAGAAATAAATAAGCGCACACTTACTGCACAATGACGATTTAGTGAAATGTACTAATACAACACGTTGACTTAAAGGGATATACCTCCCAGCGCCGTTTTTCTTGATCCTCCACATCAAGTACGGCCCCAAAGGTCTATTTACTTACCGTTAGTCTTTCCCTTGCTAAAAATCAGTTTTAAAATGTGGCATCTAGGAGAATTTCTGTTGAATACTGATGACTATATTTCATTAGCAATGGTGCCATCATCCCAACCGATATATTTACTATTTCAGAGGTCAAATTTCCAAATTTTGATCCGGGTGCAAATTTGCACCCCAAAAACTGTTACTGGGTAGTGCTAGCAGTTTCCGTGTAATTTGCTAAACGTTTAAACGACCTAATTAAACGTTCGGTTAACCGAAAACCGTGAAAAATCGAACGGTAATAATAACAACGCAACAAACTCAGACAAAAAAAAAATGTCAACATAAAATTCAATAACTACGTTTTACTAATTTAATTTTAAAAAATTTAAGCAACACGAATCACACGTTAATTAAGTAAACAAATCGTATTTATTCTGAAACAAAACAAATGTTAAACAATAGCCTAAATTTAAAAAAATAAAATAAGCAGGAATCGCGGGAAATCCTCACACATTTGCGATTGTTTTATGATCTAGGATCAGTCGGCACGCTTTGGAATTTAGCTTTGTTAACCATCCAGTGGTTAGTTGTTTTGAACAATTTGTAGACAATTGTTTAAAAAAAGTTTTAATTGGCTTACGTGGTGATAATATTTCATCCATTCTGCAGTGTCCCGCTACGTTTCCGGTGAGCGCGGTTAAAACCCGTCGCGACTTAAGTCTAACTGAAGCTGGTTTCGATTTCAGCACCAAAACCGGAAGTTCAGGTTTTACAGCTGCTGAACAAGTTGGATGCAGCGAAAGCAGCTAATATTCTGGTAGTTTTAACGTTAACTACCAAATAAAGTCATAAAATAATGTTTATTGAATTAAAACTTTGTGCTGTTGTGAGGTAAATAATCAGATTCGGTTAATCGTTTAGCAATATAGAAAAACGTATACACGTAAATTTTCGTTTAAACGGATAACCGTTATAGCACTATTACTGGGGTGCAAAAAAAGTCTTTGGAGTGCAAAACCAAAATGTAAACCAAGACTGTGGTCTCTTATTTTATAGTCACTGAAAATTCTAACATTCAGCATCTCAATAATATGTACCGTTTTCCTGCACTTTGGTTAAAACTGACTTAGCATCACTATCCAACTGAAAAACCTATACACATAGTTTACCCAAATATAGTAAAAAATGGAGTTCAACTTCTTTGGAAGGAATGGTGTCAAGAAATCTAATTCCAAGCTGTTTAAAATGCCGCAAACCGCAAGTTTGTAGCTTGTGCGGTTCAAAAGTTACGAAAATTTCAACTTTGGTGTGCAATTTTGCACTCCAAGCGTTGCTTCTGGAGTGCAAAGTGCGATTTTGGAGTGCAATTTGCCCTTGTGCATCCGAATATTTCGACCCTGCTATTTAGGAAGGGCCTGATACCAACTTTACCGATCCGATACAGTTTTCAAAACTGTTGCTGAAACCAGCACCGATGATATCCAAAATGTTATCACTAATTTTTTTTATCAATGATGTAGTTTATTTTTAAAATAAAAAATTGTACAATAGCAACCACCAGTTTAAAGATAGCTAGGAATACACTCAGTGATTTCCTGAACAAAATGCCACAAACCGCATCTCGTAATCTCGAACGGTTCCAAAGTTATCGCTATTTCAGCGAAAGTTGATACTGATCCGATACCAACACCACAAACATTGGCAACCGACACGATTCAGTACCAGTGTCAGTGCCAGTGCAGCCTTAATACTTATCATCAACATTCCCAAAACGATTAGTTCATTAAAAAGCAAAGAGAGCAAGCTCTGCCAGACATTTTATCAGATTGTCTCAGCTGTGATAGCAACAGCCAATATACAAATTATTGGAGCCGTGTATTTTAACATGTAAGTATTCAGACAGATGACTTCCAAATTCCGACACCACAGTACGGTAATGTAATACCTTTCTTTTGCTAGAATAGGCACACCGCCATGCACTGTGCGTAGCCCAACTATGTACCCCAGGCTGACAAGCCAAGCATTAAGCAGGGGTCATAGCGGATTTTTTTTTTGGGGGGGGGAGTAGGAAAAAAGGAAATGGGGGGGGGGGGAGTAGGAAATAAGGAATTTTGTAAGTCATAAATAAGGAATTTTGCACTAAAAAGTAGGTAAATATAAGGAACCCCGCGGCATAATATGACAGTAAATGTGATAAAAGCTAACTCGTTTCCAGAGCATTCTTAAATCTAGGCTACCAAATCCATTTAACAAAAATCTCTTTAATAACTTCATCCCATGGCAGCAGCTGTAAAAAACTAGCTCTTCAAGCTATACAGCGATGGCTACATTTTCTTTGGGGGTGGGGGAGGGGGAACCACCGCCAGACAAGTCTGACATGGTCGTATTTGAGATATGAATTATTTAGTAGGCCTACACTTTTTTCTGAACATTTAAAAAGATTTGTAACTTGTTCTAAAAAAAAAAAAGGCCTACGCAACCTGCCAGCAATATCGTAGTAATCTCCACCGAGACTTGAAATATATAAGCATTCTCTTCAGCAAAACTCCACCTCTCTCTACTAGTTTAACAGTATAGCCGTTGAGAAGGGAGTGGAGGATGTAAAAAGGAGTAAAAAACAGACTATATTGCTACTACGCTATTTTTTCATCCTAATCTCACATTTGACGTTCAGTTTTTGCTAACTAGCCTAACTCCAAAGTCGTTTGAGATAGTCTTAAAGTGTAGAGCCTAAGCCATAGGAAAGCTCGTTTCGAGATGGTTACAATCAATGGCGTGCACCGGAGGAAGCAGGGTAAGGGGGCGGGCGGGGGGGCATTGCCCTGCCCTTTTCGAAAAAATGTCTTTTTTACTCTTTTTGTAAAAAAAAAATGTCGTATTTTCGTTTTCTGACCCGATAAACGCTGGTGCTGCAATCAGATAAAGGGCCTACAGGCCTAAAAAGGTAAAAAGAAGGCCAGGAAAACGGCAGAAATAGCCATAAAATGGTAAAAAACAGAGACAAGCTTAAAAAGGGTAAAAAAAAAACCGTCGAGCAAAAAAAAAAAAAGTCTCCAGAAACAATACATCAGCGTGCCCTTTTACAAACGTTGCCCCTGCCCTCTCGGTGGTCTGTGCACGCTACTGGTTAAAATGGTCTATTGGAATGTTAAAATCGGTCACAATTTCGCGAAAGTACGTATTAAGTTTTTGTTGTAGGACCCAAGATCAACGTAACAAATTTCGACCCGCGATGATTTAAGGAAAAAAGGGCAGCGGCAGTGTCCACTATAACGTACCCAATGGCAGTGGTACATTTTTATTTTATTAGCAGTACATGAAAAGCCGCTGCACACAATTGTAGCTCATTAACTTTCCGAATATTTATTCGTTGTCGACGCTCTACAAACTGGAAATAACCAAATGTGTGACGAAACCATTCTATCGAAGCTGGGTCAGCAAGCTCAACGCACATGGTGACGTAATACAGAACACTTAAGGTTTTTAATACTCATTCATTGTATCGAGAAACGAAATTACAAACAGCTAGTACTAAATTTAAACAGTGGAAACATAATAGTAGGCTAAGGACTTATCCAACACTTTATGCTTGGACGTTGACGGTAAACTTGTGAAAACGAAACCAGCGCGCAAGATAAGAAACAGGAAGTGATGCTTTTCAACGCGCACGCGCAGAACGCCTCATTACGTTGAAAACAAGTCAGGGACCGAGTTCGCCAATAAAGTTTATGCCTTACGTACTGAACTCAAATATTGTACATTATTTTATTAATTTACACTCAAATTTACAAACAAAATAAGCATGGCTGAAAAAAAGTAGGGAACTGTACATCTGAAAACAGGAAAAAAGTAGGAAAATAATGAATTAGAAAAAAAAAAGTAGGAACTCTACGACCCCTGATTAAGCTAACATGAAGCCATACAGTATCGTTGGCTACATCTCAAGACTAACAACTCTTACCGTTTCCTGAAACACAACAGATGTTTCGAGCCCAGGCATTACATCTAAAAGCAGACGACAGGCAGCCATATTCAGCTCTCTATTGTCTCGATGAAGAACATAGTTGTTAACTAACTGTGGAGTAAAGAATAAACAATATATAATTTTCAGAACAACCTCTAGATAGCACTAAGAATGTTAATGTAACAAAGTAATGCTTACTTTATTCATAAAATCATCATTTTTGAACAGGGCCTTTAGCACATGTCCAAGGGAACAATCAGGATCAGCTCGACCTGAAAAATTACATTTAAACAGTTTCAGTACAACAAACGAAAAGGTTTGATAGGACGCAGTCAAATGGACTGGACTGATAAAATAGACTGCTGATCATTTTCTGAGGAAGCTAAGCTAGACGCATGCTATTGTGTCGCTACCCAGTTTATGAAATGACACCACACAACAGTAGCTCAGTAGATCTATATCCTATTATTAGCTGCTTAAATGTTTAAGAGTATATTGTTGACGTAAAAGGTGGCTCATTACCAGACAGTATCTTTTAACTGTAAGCATGTTGAGAAAAAAATATAAATGCGATAGAAATCACTGCAAACTGTTGGAATACACAGTCTGCCTAAGTGCTAGTGAATAAAGTCTGGTCACCAAAAAATTTGAAAGATCCGCGACAACATTCCCACGACCATGTCCAAGGCATGGCAGTCATCCAAGATGCTGATCAGTTACACACTACTACCCCACCTCATTTTCCGTACAACTCTGAATGTACTTCATTGTTTTCTTTCCGTAGCCCTTTTTTCAATACATCTCTTACTGAAAACATCGTACCTTATGACTGTACATTAGGATACATAAATAAATAACGAGCAACTTGAGTTATATGCAAAAACCCACAATATTCATACCAGGATGGCGATCATCAAAGGGGTCAGGATCCATCTTTAAATATGCTTCCGTTTCTTTCTCCATAAGTTCAGCCATCCTGCAAAATAAATTTGAGAAAGGTAATAATAACCAACATCATATAACATAACATCAGAGATGGCAACAGTATTAATGAAGATGATAATCCTCATCCAACATGTTCAACACATAATATACTACTAGTAGTAATTACTACTGTTTGCAACAATCGTGAGAAGACTACAGCATTTATACCGCCAAAAGTTTTCTTTCGAGCCAAAGCCGAGCAGAACAATTATTTACGAGGCAAAGCCGAGGAGTGTTTATGGTTGCATTAGGCGGTACAAGCCGAGTAGAACAAAACCGAGGAGAACAATTACTTACAATTACAAGGCAAAGCCGAGGAGTGTCTATGGTTGCATCCAGGAGGTATAAGCTAAACCATATTTTCCTGGCAATTGTTAACATTAACAGTGGTCATAACTGGCTTGTACTCATAGGCGATTGTTGCTTGCCATCTGCCATAGCAACAGACAAACTATTAGACCTTTGTTGGATACGAACAGCAATGCGATATTAGTAGATAAGCGAAGGCAGAGTTCTCAAAACCTCCGGATATGCAGTGACATACACTCGCGCTGACCTATCTACAAATATTTAATAATTAAAAGCACCTTCACAGGTCGCTTCCGAGAAACGCCACTAGTACTGGAACACAGAAAAGAGTAGGAGAGGTCACAAGTGTGCAGCCATGGCAGCGCTTAGGTGCCACAGAAGTGCCGAGTGGCCGACTTCCAGCCACTCACAGCAGAGCAATGGTTTTTAACACAGCCTTCGTATGAGACCACTCAGCGGCTCCACAGACGAAGATGTGCACAGTCGTGCTGAATGTATTTTGTTACTAAAGTAGCTGTATATACAGAGGATTTTATTTTCGAAGTTAAGAAGCATCCGTCTACTTTTATTGGATAGCACTCCTGATGAATAAAAATATTGTTATGTTCTGGCGTAGATCATCGTACAAGTGTATGAAATACACGTCTTTTTCTTCTTCTTTCTTTTCAACTTTCATCTTATTATTAGGCCACACAAAAAATAACATTCTTTCTCACAAGCACGCATCAATAATTTCGGGCTGAATTACTCCTTTTTATAGTTCAATAAATTAAAAAAAAAATCAATTAATATGCAGCAAGTATCCAAGTACAGACATTTTATTATTAATTATTATTTTTTTCCATTTTACTCTGCGTAATACGGTAAGAGTGTCGCTCTGCATTAACAGCAGCCTGTTGTGCAGCAAGAGAAGAAAGGTTATTGCTTAGGTAAAGCATGACCACCAACACCAGTTGTATTGTTAACTTTACTAATATTGCAAACTCTCCAAGAATTTGAATTCTTGATTTCAATCATGGGGGGGGGGGGGGGGGGGGAATGAGGCTTAATGGCACCAATCATGGCCCAAATATTAAGTTTTATCTGATTTTAATAAATAGATAACAAGCAACATCTCTTGGAGTACAATAAATAATAAAAACACACTGATACTGTGATTATACATGTATTTGTAGGCTATATAATATTTTTATTGTAGCATACACTATTTTATTTGACAGTTGCGCCCCGAGTCCACACACATTAAAACTTTGGTCACGTTTCATGCCTGCTATTAAACCAGATGACAAACTATGCCTAGAATGAAAGAAATAGTAATAATTATTCACTCCCCCTCCCCAAAAATAAAATTGGCATACCACAATTAAATAAAAATAAAAATCTGCCATACTCATCTCCTTTTTGTTTGTTTAATTACAAGAACCTAGGTTATTTGCGACGCCGTCTGAAATTAATTTTGAAAATCTTGAGTGATATTGGTTTTTTAATCTATTAGTAACATCAAGAGTGGTTACATTCATCTTAAAAATACACGCAAACCAAAATTGCAGCGCAAATTGCCGGTCAGAAGTTGCACATCTTCCGACTGGGAAGTTGCGCTGCAATTTTGGTTTGCGTGTATTTTTAACATGAATGTAAGTAATTAAATTATTTTTGAATAAGTCAACCAAATGCGCTGCATCAAGGTCAACCAAAAGTCGAGTACTACCTGGCGAACTGCAGTGACCAGGCCAGCCACGCAGAAACGATACTCAGAAGTGACACTCAGTGACAAAGTGTGAGGGGGTCCCAATATGTAGTAAATAATGTTCGCAGTGAATTTGCCTAGGCCATTTCAACAAATTAAACTATAAGACACAGGATTAATACCGTTATGTACAACGTACGAGTACGAGTACAATACAGGGTTTTCTCTCCTTTCAAGGCCAAAGAACTTACAATTGCTTGTTAAGATTGGTTCAATGGCGCCTGTTCTTAAGTTCGATCGGAATTATTAATAATTAAACTGGATAGATTATTTAATCAGCATTTTGAGCTTTTCCTGAATCTAGTACAATTTAAGAAAAATTTAAGGGAAATAGTCGAAATTACCGTGTATGCAACTGCGACGGTTAGCTAAGGAAGAAGAGGGATAATTTTGCTAGGAAATACACAGGATCCTTTACCCGCTGCAAACAACACAAGTACGAGTGCATTTCCGAGGTCCTTTCCTTTCTGAATTCCTTCTTGTCTCTCGATTCACTAATTATTAAAGTATTGTTTTTGCTTTTAACGAAGCTCTTGTTCTTTACAAACTTTATACTCTTTGCTTTTTTTTTTGTTGGAGATAATACTGGATGATCATATAAGAACTAAAACAGGTTAGGGATGGGTCGGTTTTATTTGTACGTCGGTTTCGGTTTACATGTTTATCATGCCCACAAAACCGCGATTTTGGTAGCGGTTCTTTGCCCCCCCCCCCCCCCACACACACACACACACACACACATCACAATTTTTCTTTTTTAACAGTGATATTACTAGTTTTCTAACTCGCTCCTACTCCTACTTTCATTTTCAGCAGCGGCACTGACCATTGGCCTGGCTGTGGTACCATTTCCTCTACCATTTTCTTTTTTAATGACTAGGAGCTTTGCTGTCATTTATAATTGAAAATGATAATTATTTCAAAATTTAAAATAACAAATCATTCTTCGAACACCGTACGAAAAACTGACACAAAATCCAAATTGGTTTTGGTTTTCAGTAAAAACCGAAAACTCGGTTTCGGTTACCAACCCATTCCTTAAACAACATTTAAAAATAAGAAATAATCCACCACCACGGATACATTTAAATGTATGTGTCATTCACCTATAACTAGAAAAATCTTACCGAGTCAAGGTGGCTAAGGGATCACCCCCCGTTTCGTGATCAATATTCCACACATCCAAAAGGCGATTCAACTCTGCGGTCGAATCAAGAGTACTCATCTTGGTTTCTGTTTGAGTTTGAACAGAAGAAAGTTTGGGTTTTCTTTTCACCACTCCAACCTCCTGCAACAAAATAAAATGTGCACATCTGTCAATTACAAATTTTGTGGATTTGTTTTACCGCTTTAATTTTTAAAATGAATTCTTAGGCTACCATGATACTGACATTTTCACTAAACTATCAACATTTTACGACAATCTTTTAAGCCATTTCTTTGTAAGCTTTCCGGTGTGCAAATCCCCAATATATAAAAAAAATTGTAAAGACTAGCCTACACCATCAAGTTCCCCAACAGCAGATGAGACATCAAGGTCAGTATGGTATAATACAACTATGGACAAATTTTACCCAAATTTCCACCTTTTCATACATTCTTGAGAAATTTTAACCAAAACAAACCCTATGTCAAAAAAAAATGATCCAGGCAGCCTCGCTTAATGGTCGCATCTGATATAAAGTCATTGCTCTTATTGCTCGGTTTTGCTCTTATAAGCCGAAAAATGACGCAAAGTGTTGGGAGGGCAATTTTATTTAAGTGGAAGAGGTGGTGCCCCATTGGTATGGCATGGAGGGAAGGGTCATCCCTGTGGCCCAGCAATTTGAGCCAAAGCAACTGACTGCCCACCTAACATATAACACCAATATCGACACACAACAGGGTAAAAGGGGCCACTAAGGCCACCAACCGAAAAGCATACGGGGAAAACTTGCGGTCCGGTCTGTAGACACAGGTTATCGTACTCATCCCAGTTGTAGTGCATGTTTTCTTTTTTATACCACCTAGTAAATATTTAGCTACGATCAGCCAAAACCCTACTTGCACACGAGAGCCAACACCGAATAGAATAAAAAATATTGGGCCCCCACTAGATTACAGTTAATCAATCTTGTTACGATTAATATTAGCGCTCACCAGGCATAAAGATTCCTCAGATTCCGATCTTAACTTTCGGACAACCCAGAGGCAGCATCGGCACCTGACAACATCCACTCTATAGAGCGCATCGTTCAAAGTTTTAAACACATGATAAACCGAATGTAACAGCAGTACAAATGAAAGTAGCAAATAAAATACGGATTTCAGATACGTTGAATCGCTGCATCGTCGTTGCAAAGTTAGGCTTACTTTCTTCAACAAACCACGGAGCATTCTCTCGAATCGGTTCAACGAAAACAAACAAGTTATTAATTAAGCGTAGCCTATAATCGCCGAAAAATAGTCCGATTGCAGCCCACAGGATCCATCGTGCTGGTGTGACAGTGCTTAAACCCGCACTGGCACACTAATTAGTGCATGTCGGCATTACTACGGACCGTTTTTTTTAGCATTAAATATTAAACAATGACAAACCGGCTACAACAAGCCTTTCACGAGACCCAAACAATCGAGCCAGCAGTCGCAGTCCCGACTCCCGAATTAGACGCACATCACAAATCCCCAGTAAGTATCTACCAAGCACTAGTATCGAGTTACTTGCCTAGATTTTTCGGAGTTCATTTCATTTGGCAATAATACTCAGAAGACGTAAGTAACATTTTTAACAACCGGAAATCATCAAACCACAATCACACGCCAACATGTGCTCCAACAACACGGAACAACCGCCATATTGAGATAATTGCGCAACCTTATTGGTCAATTTTCAGAAAAATATTTTGCAATCTTGGTTTATTTCTTAATAAACTGATAATTTTACGTCAAATCTATAACACTAAAAAGTGTGAGCTGAATATACGGTAATTTAGGAAGATATTTTATAATAATTTAAAGATCAGTGATGAAATGGAGATGACCGCGGCGGCGAACGTTTGTTAGTCAGCGTTACTCAACACTAGAGCATATTATTTAAGATAGTAGTGTAGGAATATGTTGGCCATATTGTCGATTTTTGCAACGCTGTTGCTAGACTGTTGATAATCACTTGAACTACAACTTCTCTCTATTCACTTGAGCGTTTAAGTTAGCCATATTGCAAAAAAAAAAATAATCCGTAATTCTGATTTACAGTAATGCTAACTAAGGTTAACGGTTAGACAATGAATTTTGCGGGTGAGGATATTACAAAGACCTTTGTTACTTTTTTATTTCCTGCACTTTTTCCTTCTACTCTCCCTAGTTGAACTGTGGAGAACGGGACGACGTGTATTGCTATTAATTAAAGGTTAACCTGCGGAGCCAGTACCACAGATTAAAGAACAGCATGATGATGATGATGCTATGGCCTTCCCCTTTGAAACAGAGTGCAGGCCAACGCCGCAATACCCTCCCCTCCAACACAACAACCACAGATCCCGAACCCACTCGCCCCCCCCCCCAATACTTACCCCGCCTATTCCACCACCCCAAGAGCACCCTCTTGCCCTACCCCACTTTTCTCCCCTTATCCTTCCACCGAAGGAGGCATATTACAGCCTCCTCCCCTCCCTCCTCCCATTCCTTTCCTCTCGTCCCCTGAAGTCCTCCAAACCCCAGCACCCAATCCAACACTTGCTTCAACGTCTCGTCCACGTAGACCCCACAGGTCGTATCCCCATCTTCCAACAGGTCGTAACCCCACGTCTCGTCCACGTCACGTCTCGCCTACGTCTCGTCCACGTAGACCCCACAGGTCGTATCCCCACAGGTCGTATCCCCATCCCCACCAGCCCTCCGCCCCAAATCCCTGGTATCCAATGAACCTCCTCCTTTCCTCACCCTAAGGAACAGGACACTCCCTAATACCCCAGATACCATATCTCCCACCCCATTCTCATTTTCTGCTCGTGATATCTTGCCATCATCGACTTCCTTCTCATACCCCTAGCCCATCTCTCCACTTCAACATCTTTAATCCCCTTCCTCCACCCCCTTCTACTCCCATTCCTCACCTCTCACCCAAAAAACTCCCCCCAGCCTCTTCATAGCCTCAACCCACTTCGTACTACACCACCAAGTCACATACACAGTTCTCACAATCAAACCCTCCTCCAGCTCCCTAACCCTCCTATCAAACCCAATCTCTGCTACCGCCTCCCTAGAATCGAAAAAAGACCAGCCCATATTCCCGGTCACCACTCTCCAGTTTTAAACCGATTAGCTCCCAACATCATCTAACCAACTCCCCTAAAAGCACTCCATCTGCCTGCAACACTCCCTACTATACACAACATACACTCCGTAAACATCACTTCTGGCTTTACACCTCCCTTTCTTTTCCATCATCTCCAAATAATTCGGCTTCACACAGAACGTCACCCCCAGATACTCTTACTCCTTCACCTTCCTCATCAGCACCTTCTCCATCTTCAAGGCCTCCCCCTCCCCCATCACCCGATTGATCTCCCCTTCCAAAAACCATGCATCCCGATTTCTCACGGCTAAACTCCATCCTCCTCTTCACTCCCACTACCAACAGCTGCTCAAGCCCTTCCTTCTCCTCTATCATCCGCAAACGTCAACACCAGAATGTGAACTCCCGCTTCTTTCCCCTTTCCCCATCGAAACTCCCTACCAGACTCAATCAGCTTCTCTCCACCCCTCTCAAAAAAACAATGGGGACAACGGGCACCTCACACCCTCCTTTTACTAATAACTCAATCCAACTACACCCCTCCTCTTCAGGCCACAAACTTTCCACCCTCATAAATCCTCTGGAAGAGACTAACAAAGCCCTCCTCCACTCCCAAAATCCGAAGCTCCCTCCACAGCATCCTCCATCTAACCCTCATCGCACACCTTGGCAGTATCCAAAAATGCGACCCATAGGCTTCTTCTCCCTTCCTTCCTCGCAACCGCAATCGTCTGTGCCATCACAAAAACATTGTCCTCGAGTCTCCTTCCCTTTCTAAATCCATTCTGTACCTTTCCCAACTCCCCCCTCCCATCAAGGTCCATACGCAACCTACTCGTTAGTATTCACATGAACACTTTATATACTGCACTCGTAATAGCTACAGTTGTATAGTTCTCAAGCCTCCCCCTATCCTTTCCCCTTCCATTTATATACAAAGTTAATCTTCGCCTTTTTCCAACTATCCGGAACCAGTCCCCCTTACAAGATTCCATTCATTTCCCTAATCAGCCTTCTACTGACCTTGACTCCCAAGCCCTTCACAAGCTCACCCACCATATCGTCTTCACCAGCCGCTTTCCCCTTCCTCACAAAAGCCAAAGCTTCCTCAAATTCTCCCGCTGTAATACCATCAAGCTCATCTCCCGCTATCACCTTCCTCTCCTCCGTCCCCACTTCCTCCTCCTCAATCTCACAAAGCTCCCGCTAAACTTAGTTAGCCTTTTCCAAACAATCCTCCTCATCTTCACCTTCACCACTCCCTCCCCCCCATCTCCAACCCGAACCTCTCCTTCACAAATCTCTCCTCTCCCCTCGCCACTTTCAAGTTAAACTCCCCGATTTTCCTCACCACCACTTCCCTTACTTCCTTCTTATGAGCCAAATATTCCTTCCAGCACCTCCCACTTTCCCCATCTAAAACTCCCAACTCCCCTCCACCAGGCTTCTTTCCGTCTCTGGATACCCCCTTCAGTTCTGCATTCCACAATCCCTTTTTCCCTAGCCACCCCCCTTCCCGAGATGCTTCTCTGGGACCTTAAGCATCTCTGCCTCCCAAAAATCATTCCTCTCCACCGACCCATTCACCTCCTCCTTTTCAACCTCAGCGCCAAAAATAACAAGCAACTTCGGGTCCCTGACTGCCTATCTCCTCCTACACTCCCCCCTACTCCTGCTGTCTAAGAACTCCACCCCCCCCCCCCCTTCAACCTCCATGCAGCCCAAACCAATCAATGATCAGAGTCCACTCCCCACCAACCCCCCATATCCCTGTCCCACTCTACTCACCCCACAACACGAAATCCACCGCCGACTTAAGTATCCCTTTGCTCCAAGTACACTCATCCTATCAGTACTCTCCAGATTGGCTCGATGACGCAACACCTCGCACTCTCTTCGCCAGAGTCACTAGCAATGGTGACTCTGAAACACACAATTAACTAAACCTACTGCCGCCACCGCATCGTTTTGAAAACACCGATCAGAATATTACCTTAATGGTTTTATTTTTTAAATCCGACATTCAATTTTAAAACGGGTTGTCGCTAAGTGAAGCTAAGTGTAAGGGCACGTTTATGCAACGACTCGCTTTTGCATTCTCGCTGCTAGAAGCTAGAAATCGTCTGAAATTCCAACATGGCGGCGGTTTTCGCTCTTCCAACTGTACACGTCGATCTGGGCGAGTACGTACTTGTACCCTTTGTTGACTCGGGAATAGAGTATGATTTCGATTAAATCTATCTGCCAAATATCATCTACGAAGGCTTTGGTCTTCCTCCCCAAGTAGAGCCTGAGTGCTGGTTTGTGAAGTTCTTTGGCAAAGAAGTTCATTTTCAACTTGCTTGTTCCTTTATTACTGTATTTTGTTTTTTTTTTAAACTAATTTTACAGCCCCATCCTAAACTTGGCTTTAACCTTCATCGTGCCAGCCACACCACCCACGACCGCTTTCTCCCCTGACCCGACATATGAGAATTTTCTTGGTCGCGGAAGCTAACTCCTCGTCGCCTTTGTGCCCGTCTTCCAACGCATCACTGGCAGCATAGGCTAGGTCGTGTCGTTTGCAGCGCGTTGTTCCCGGCGTCTTCTCTCGTTAGTCATTTACCCAGTTTTGTGCCCAGTCCACAGTGCTTGTAACCAGGAATGTGTAGTTCAATCGGTAGATTATTGATCATTGCGTTTAACAGACCCGAACCCTCTTTCCCTTTCCACTTCTTGAGAACTGGGCTTTCTTGGTACTGCATTTTCCCTTCAACATCGAGCATTTACTACTAGTGGTCACTAGATCGGGCACTTAAAACATTACATTTAAAATATATTTTCCTTTATTTAAGGAATTTTTTTATTAATAAACATATAAATAAACTCTACTACGACGACGACCCGGAAATCACCAGGAAGATCAAGAAACCTATGGTTAAGCTTAGATTTCCCCAGTTCTGTAAGATTCACCGTTTGCAGGAAAACGAATCTGACTCTCAATCTCATCTGCAACCAGGGTTTGCTAGATTACGACAGACTCTGCACGTGCTCCAAACACGTTAAAAAGTAAATACGAGCGCTTAGGCGGCCCTGCTGCGGTTTTCTAATTGAATATTGTGGACGTTCCACTACCCGACGAGCTTCTAGACTCCGGTAAGAAAATGGTGTGCCCGTTTGACGACGTGATGATCCAGAAACAGCATAGGATCGAGCAATACTTCGCCTACGGTCAGCATTCTAACGTAGACGTCTTTTACCTGTGTCAGACCTACAGCAGGATACCGAAGAGAGTGGTCCGAGATAACGCTAACGTCCCAATCTCTTCAGGCAAGATGATGCCAATCTCAAGCACGTCTAAAACCACCACATTGGGCGTGACATGAACTTCGAAGAGTTTAAGCTAACCTGCGTGGAATGTTGGAATTCTAACCCGCACGGATTTCTAACGATCAACAAGACCAAACCTTTGAGAGAAGGGAGATATAGACACATGTTGGATTGAGTCTATTGCAGAGTTGAAACGCGTTATAATAATAATAATGATAATAATGTTTGCTGCTGAAGCAACAGGTCTGGCAAGGATGGCGGGGATCACTGACTGCCAGCCTAAATTAGTTGTTTTGACCCGATTTGAACGTTGACGAGAACGTATGTTTGGGTTGACGTGAGTGTTTGTCAACAAGAATTTGTGTGTGGGTTAACAAGAAATCCTGTCTGTGTCAACAAGAACATGCGTCTGGGTTAACATGAATTTCTGTTTTGTCAACAAGAACTCAAATTTGTTGTTTCCATAAATAAAAGGGCTGTAGCTTAATTTTCCTAAAATGAGTAAAGCCACTAGGAAAACTTCGGATCAGTACGAGGCGTTACAAGAATGTCTCAAACAAAAATGTAGGGATGCAAAGCTACAAAACGTTACCGAGTCTGAGCATCTCACCAAAATTTTCAAACTGTAACAGATTCGATCATTCAATAGACCAAACTCCAAGCTAAGGAAAGCAAGGATGCATATTAAATGATGCAAGGATGCAGCTGCACAACGTCAGCGCCAGTTCTAAAGGTTATTGGCTATCGAATCTGGGTAACAGAAACAGCTCGTACAACATGGCCAAAAACTCGTAACATTCAGAGGGCCTTGGAAGCCACGACTGGGCCCAACAACTATAGGGAAGACTCAGAATCTGAGATAGCTTTTAACACTGGGGCAATGAGACGGCTATCTAGCTCCATGGGAACACTAACTCAAGCAAATAGAAGCCACGACTCCAAGAACTCGAAGGAGATACTTGGAAGACGAAAATTCTATACTAGAAACAGTGCAACTAGGGTCGTTAGCGAGTACCTGAGCAGGTTTGCCACTAGAGACCCTCACCGACTTCGGTGTAAGGTACAACCTGGAGACTAAACGGTACAAAATAGGTTCCTGGGACGTGAATTTCGAAGGTGACGACGTGGTAGTGGGAGGGAAAAAGTATAAAGGGACTGACGAGCTAAGAACCCTCATAAACCAACTGACGATCACTCGAATCTGTTGGATTATAGATGGAAAGCCAATTGCTCAACAAGAGTTAAATAAATACAGATGCAAACCTATTTACATTGCCTTTTGGACTTATAATGCAGGACTGCCTGAGCGGGGAATCGAACCCACGGCCCTTGAAACCAAAGGTCGAGGTCCTACTGCTGAGCCATACTGACTCGGCCTTAAAATTAAACGTACATATGCAGCATTTTAACACGTGCATATGCTGCCTATGGAGGTTTCCTTTTAAGGACATGTCAGTATGGCTCAGCGGTAGAACCTCGGCCTTTGGTTTCAAAGGCTGTGGCTTCGATTCCCCGCTCAGGCAGTCTGACATAAATAGGTTTGCATCTGTATTTATTTAAATCTGTTGGATTATCACGATATTCTTAGAAGCAATGCGGTCTACAGAGACAACGATCCCGTGTCTAGGAGCCTAAAATCTATCACTGGTTACAAGTACGCCACCTTCATTAAACCAGTCTTTGGTAAGGAGAAGAGGTTCCAGCAGCAGCAACCGACTCGACAAGGGCCTTGGATGATTATACAAAGACCCAAACGATCTGTGCAAAACGTTGAAACTAATTAGGACTGCTGGGAACAACTCGCTTAACCAAGAAATAGTGTAGATTTATGCAAAGTCGAAATCTAACGGTCCTTTGTCGGATGATGAACACGACAAGTTTATCAACGAGTTTGGAAAATGTTAGAAAACAAAGAAACAAAAATTACTAATAATTTAAGATCAGTCGTAAACTTTCATTTCGTGCGACATAAAGAGAACAATGCCTTCCTCGTCCATTGTCTTTTCCTCAAACATCACGGATTTCACCACCAAATTTTCCACACCTCTACTGCTCGCAGATAATAAGGAGGGATGGGACATCGCCCTAGTCAACTTGGAAATGTACAACTCCATTCCGAACGTGAAAGCTACAGAATCAGACACGTTTAAATATAGCAACAACGGTAGGGAGTGGACGACCGCATTCCGGAAGGTTCCTACGAATTAGAAGTGATAGAAAAATACGTCTACGGGGAACAAAGCAGCGTTAGCATTGGGATGTTCCGAACGTCTCGGTACATTTATATCGTCAGTACCCCCAATAATATGAAATGCGAGCTACATGGTCGATTTCTACGCTTCCGATCCAACAAATGAGGGGAAGTTATTCGGATTCAAACCCAGAGTGTACATACAAGTACCAGTATCACCAAGAACACCGCCAATATTTTTCATGTCAATTCCATATTGGTACACTACGACCTAGTAAGCATTTCTTACGTTAACCGGTCGAGAAAATTACGCACCAGGATTCAAGATAGTGCAATCCCCTCACAACTCAATCTATTTACCTGTGACCAACAATGCCATTCAACGATTAGAATGTGGCTAACAGACCAGGATAATCATCTATTTAATTTGTGGGGTTAGGCCGTGACTTTGAGACTTGAGGAAAAGGTACATGAAATGAGAATACTACTAACAATTTTTTTACATAAATAAAAGGATAAAAATTAGTATCGATTAAATGTTCGACTTCAAGACCAACATACCATCTACCTAACAACAACCACCACACCATCTACCGAATCCCAAGCTAAATGTCGCCTCCTCCTAACTCCATCAAACGCAGCCTTTCTACATAGCCTCATCTCTAATGCAAAATGGAGACCACAGAAGGATACCTAAATGTTCAGGAGCCTTTTACCCTGGATGAGTCTGTGGTAAAGTATAATTACGATTACACTCCGATAGTGGGAACAAACTTGAACAACGTGACCTTAGAATAGCGGTTCAAAACCAGGATCTCTTCACCCATCCTCACCAGTTACCTGTACATGAAGGGTTCCCTGGTAAAGGCAGGACATGGCTCAGCTTATGCAGCCACCGATAAGATAGCTTTCGTATACAACACAATAGCCTACCTGTTTTCTAACATCAAGTACCAGAAAGGGGACAAGACCATGGACGAGATAGATTACCTGGGATTTGCCAGCACCTTGAAAGGAATCGTCACCTACAACCCTCAAGACCAGGCGCACGTACCGAATAGGGAATGGTTTCTAGACAGCGGCAATGTCGGTACACCCGGCGACAGAACGACTGCCATCTTCAAACACAAGAGATGTACTTCTAACTTTCGCTTACACCATTCCACTTTCCTATCAACTGGGATTTTTCGAAGATCACACCAAAGCGATTTACGGTATTCAGCAAACGTTAATTCTAATACGGACTGGAGACACGAATGCCGTCTTTCAAAATAACGTAGTAGCCCTAGGCAAGATTGTTCTAAAGCAAGTGTCCTGGCACGTTCCCCATGTAATCCCTTCAGACGTGCAGAAAAAAAGGTTGTACGGGCTAGTGGATGCCGGAATCACTGTACCCATGGCTTTCAGACACTGGTACTCGCATGTGCTCCATTTGCCCACTACTACTAACTGTACGTGTAGCCTGATAACGACGAGGTCTATCGAGAAGCCGAGACACGTAATAATTGGATTACAAACTGGAGTTGTACCAGAAAAAAACAGGGCCGTCTTCGATAAGTCTAACGGATGCTCACGTGAAGCCAAATTCTGAGCGATATCCATTTCTAGACATGAATGCAGTTTTGCCAGTGGAAACATCTTGAATATGTATCAAGATTTATTCAACTTTAGGAAACAGTATTACGGTGAGCCACTAACAGGCCCGGCTTTATAGGCATCGCATATGGTAAAAATTTTCCGCTAATCGCAATAGATTGTTCTAAACACAGCGAGACTTAAATCGAAGAGTGATCGACATGTCTTTGCGATTTAAATTCGGAGCTCAAGTACCAGCCAATGTCTTGGTTATCAGTGACCGGTATACCCCTCAGCCGCCGCCGTTAGCCGCCGCGCCGCATTTTTCCGAGTCAGCCGAACAGCCGCCGAATATTTTTCGGCGGCCGCCTGGCCTAGCCGCCGAAAAATATACGGCTAGAGCCGCAAAATTTTGAAGTTTTATTGCACAATATGAAATTGGTCGTAACTTGTGACAACTACTCTCGACTGCCTTATTTTTCATAGTTTTTAAAACCATATTCTTTTGCCATCAACTTCTGCGCGCCGTGTATTTGTGTGGTCATTGGCATTCTTGATGACTTTCGGAATCGTTTTCAGGGTTCGAGTAATAATAGTCCAGACGCATCGCTGTGGAAGGGTTATTTAAAAAAAAATGAGTGGTGATGTGGCTCTGCTTAATTTCTGGGTTCTTCGCGAATTTTTTTTTCATTTGTCATTCATCTAGAAATCCATTAGGCCTATGTCCCACCTCTTCCATTTCGTCATTTTCTTGTGCAATTAGCTTCGTCATTGCTTCCTTTCAATCGATTTAGCCGAAAATTAGCCGTCAGCCAGCCGAATTTATAGTTAGCCGGTGGTGGCCACAAAATGTGTGGCTAGCCGCAATTCAGCCGAAATTTCTGATAAGCCGGCTGAAAATGATGAAATAATGCGGCTGAGGGGTATAGTGACCGGCTTATGACCCGTAAGTTGGATAGGCGCAAAGTCGAAGTTCAGACGTAAGGGAAAAACATCAATAGAAGGAAAAAGAAAAAAAGTAACAAAAATAAATAATAAGTAAATAAGTAGATTAATTATGTGTTCAGTTATCAGGTTCCCAGAAGAAACGGATGTTGAAACAAATTGAGGCCGAAAAAACACCAAGTATTCGTCTGTCCAACTCTCAGTTAAAGAACAACAACAATATATCTCTACCAGTCACCAAAATACAGCAGTCGAGAATTCAAAAGGCTCACGTCTAAAAGTCCAGAAAGGAGGCTTCTTACCCGCACTCCTCCTTCCGGCTCTCGCAGCCATTGTAGCAACAGCTAGTGGCACCACTGGAATTGTGAAGGCAGTCAACAATGCCAAGTCTAACGTGAGACAGCTTGCAGAAATAAAGAGACAGAACGCGATGATGGAGGCAGTAGCCTTGAGAAAAGGGAGTGGATTAAAGTCGCAGATTTTATTTTGACGCCGGCATTCCGTTAAACGAACTCAAACTTCGCCAAATACGCTAAAACGTTGAGGAACCATACATTCAGAGGAGTTTAGTCGAAAGACCTGCTACCTACACGTCCGAAAGCAGTCGAATGCGCAATACTGAACATACAAGACTCAGAAGCCGGGAATGGAACGCATTGGGTTGCAGATTACTTAAAAAGGAGTTTCATATGTCTTCTACTTCGATTCATTTGGTTTAAAGCCGCCTACAGAACTCGTGGAATACCTCGTAACAGGAAAATCATATGGAACCAGATGAGGACACAAGCAACCAACGAAATGTTGTGCAGACCATATTGCCTAGCCGTAGTATACTATATTAATAAAGGCTATACTAATTTATTTTTGAAGTGATTAACACAAAAAGCATGACTATCTCCCGGCATGACAACACGCCCGCACAAAGTACACACATTACACATGGATTAGGCCTACCACAGCATAGAGCATTTTCAATTTTTCGGAGACGAGTATAAACGATGATCCGATGAAGATGAGGATACAAATGTTTAAGTCAATTCAATGTTGACATCACAGCAGTGGCGGATTTGAGGAGATAGCTTGGGGGGGGGGGGGGGGGGGCAAAAACCCCTACAAGCCCCCTGCCTTCCCGAAATTTTGAGGGTTTTTTTTTCTAGCTAGCTAAAACCCAACAACGTTCTTTGTTGTTAGTTCTATATTTCACTGATGCTTGGGGAATGATGAAGGCCCGGGGGACCTTGCCGTCTCTCCCCCCCTCCCCCGTTAAATCCGCCCCTGCATCACATAACAGGAGCTAGTTCCCCCTACAACCACCATTCATTCACATTCTATCTATCCCAACATAAGCATTTCTTTCATGCAAAGACTGTCTTAGGTGTGCAAGATATCATATGGGACAACTCATTTCTCTAGTAAAAACTCTTAACATGTACGGCAAGGACCGATTCCTGATGAGTTTTCGTGGTCTATAGAAGAGGTGCTAATGGGTATGACGACTGTTCACAAACACATTTGCTAACTTGGCTGAAACTTTGCTGCTCACTGCTTACAATTTCTAAACACAACCTTGTTAATGTCGGCAAGGTCAAGGTATGTTAAACTTTGGCAACACCTTAGATTCAGCACTTCATGTATTAAAGAGTAGTGCGTTTGTTTTTAGACAAGTTTTCACCGTTTTGTCGTGTACTGTATCCTAGCAAGTAAACAAGCAGCATATCACAAATTCTTTTGTGCTGAATTTTATTATAAAATAAGCAGTAGACAGACTATGTATTAAGGATGGCTGACAGCATTTCTACAAAAATCTGTACAAATGAAATAATCCAACCACAGGGTAAAAGTCAATCTGACTAAGGTTCTAGAAGTTACGTAACAACTTCAAAAAAATAAAAAAGAACGAAAATGTCTTTAATGAGGGCTGCATTCTTTTGGTGATAACAGAAAGCTTTTAAAATATACAACAACAGACTGCAACGGTTGAAGTTACTCACATGAGATTCTTTAAAAAAAATTGCATTGGACAAAAAAAAATATTTTTAGACAATGACTTTTTAAACGTTTATCAGGATAACTCCCGACCCAGTCACAAAAAGGGCAAAAATATTGCATATACAATTTGTTTAAACTTCTAAACTAAATTACATTAAAACAGCCATCTACATTCACTCGGTGCTAGGAAGTTTGCAGTAGGATTAAAAAGACTGCACCAACAATCATGGGTAAAGAAAAAATTATTTTTGAAGTGGAAAAAAAAGTAGTTTTCTTCTCTTATAATGACAGGGTAAAATTTAAGTTAAATAGCACTTCGGTTATAGGCCAGCTAATCAACTGCACATTACAAAATGGCATATTTTTTTCTTTGGATTTCTTTCACAATGGCATTATTTTTCTTTTTCACATCAGTATTCATAATCGTAGTAAACACAAACAATATTGTCACATTAGCAAAGTGCCGGAAAATTAATTTCTCTAATAAAATAATAATAATAATGGCGAAGTTATTATTTACACACTCTATAGTCTGCTGGTATACTACCGGTAGATGCAAGTGCTGGGGGGCTACTACAACAACCAGACAACTGCATAAAAAAAAAAACAAAGTATGTTTACGTAATACAATTAAAAAAGAAAAGAAAGTCTTCGTCTGAGCAGCCCAAACACGAAAAAGTGCGAGAATATAAACATAATACTTTACAAATTTTAATTAAGAAACTGGTGAGCAGTTTAAATCATCGACAGAGAAATGGCAAAAAGAAATATGCAAGGTATTCAGCTATGAAAAACATTAACACTAAGCAAATCACTGAAACGACGACAAAGTTTCAAATACCACAAATTCAAACAAACTGTGTCTGTGTTTAGGCCATTAGTTACTGTTCGCATATTCCTTTTTAAATAACTGGTTCTGCGTAACATAACCCAATTCTTTAAGATGAGTCTTACAAATTTGAACAGGTGAAGCAAATCAAAACTAGAATTTGTGTATCTGACGCCAATGTAGCCGTTGAGTACAAATTTGCATACCAGCTAGCATGTTGTACATAATTCTTGGTAGATTTAAGACATTTACAACACCTTTAACCTATCATAGCTTAGTTCCTCATGAAACCAAAATGCAAAGTTGTGCCAGTAACGCGGCAATGGCCATGTGATCGCTTACACTTGCTTTCCATACCTGTAACCATAAAATGGAACAGGCACGAAGTGGCATTATAAATTATTTAAGTACATCATTTATCAAATCAATTTTACCCATTAGCCAAAATATGAAGTGGCCTCATTTTATGCCAAATGGAACATGTCCATAACTAAAAACTGATTTGAAAATATTTACTAGCTATATTAACAACATTGTTTTTAATGTACATATACGTTTGTACAGCTTGGGAACTGATGGCTGTTACTGTTCCAATTAGGTTGGCTGCCAAATTTTGAAAAAAATGATCTGCTGCAAGTTTACTATTAATAGCCAAAAGACTGTAGCTTTAGTGATTCAGTGTTGAGTGCAATGGAAAATTACAAGCAGTGACCATAACTTGTGCCAGTGTATAACTTTATTCTCAAATCTTAGTATCAGTGGCTTTTTGTTGGTGAACCAAAAGTTGGCACGGGATGCATACAAATTTGCGTACTCATTTTATTTATTGCACCTGATACAAACTTTGTTTTAACAAATTAATTTGCAATAGGGCTGCTGCATGTAAACGAAAATAAAGAGTGAAAACTGGTCAACCACAACACTTCGTTACTACAGTCAAAAGACATTTCTGTTCACAACTCAAGCTTCTATTGCACGTTTAAATTTTGTTGTGAGGACAATGCTAAAGCTATTGCGCTTTTACAAACAAATGTCTGCCATAAAGCAACCCTAAACTTTAAGAAAATAATATCACCGCTAAACTTTGGCAGCTGTTTATTTACGTTTCGTTGAAGAATGATTTGATGGGAAAAATTCGATTACATCACTTGTATTCTAATAATTAATTGCTTTGCGACAGTTGTATGGCCACACATTTAAGCTTACTTTATCAACGACCTTCACTCTGCGTGGTAAAAAATACCTTAAGCAGTTTGTCATGCGTACTTCCCCCAAGGCTCCAATTCCTTATAATAAATAAAGTGAATTTATGAACCAAGTTTGAATTACTACAAACGTAGTCAGTGCAAAGCAATTAATTACTCGACAATAGTGGAAAACAAATGCATTTTGGCACCTTATTACATGTACATACACACAAAAAAAGGGGACAGTGGACAAAAATCAACGTTGACATAATTTTTTTTGTAATCTTTAGGAGCTGCAATAATTATCACCAACTAACTGAATAATCTTTTCCCCCCAAACGTAACGAAATGTTCAATGATCATTCTAATATTCTTTCAGTAAAAAATTAAATAAAAATGAGTGCACAAGAGCCAATACGACCCACGGTCAACTTCACGATAAAAACAGCATTTATAAAAAAAAAAAAATTGCATATCACTCCTAAATCTACACAACTATTTTAGGGACGGCCACATTAAGAAGGTTTGCTTCCTTACTAGGGAAAAGGCAGGGGGAGGGGTTAACATGGAAAACACTGCTGCTTTGTACCGTTACATTCTTGGAAGGGCAAATAATAATTTAACTACCCACCTCATGTTTAGCATCATTAATTTATTATAATATCTTTTAATATAGTACTGCCCCAACTACAGGTCAAAGTATTTGGTAAATATCAACAGAGTTTGTACTCGCCTGTATATTTATATTCCAGGACCACAAAAGGGTAATGAACAGACCGAAGAAAGGTTTGATAAATAAGAAATCTGTATCAATACCATGGCAACCGGTAGTGACATATTTTAAATTTTGTTCCACTAAACAACACCGGCAATGCACAGAAATATTGGTGCTGTATTACTGCAATTAGGTTTCGGCGTAACAATTTAATTTTAGTTTAACTAACAATGTGTGTGGTTTTTTTTTTTTTTTATTTGCGCTTTAACGCAAGTTTAACACTGGCATTCTACACAGAAAACGGCAACACCTTTAGCTGTTATGGGTACTTCAGGGAGTATTTCAGGACTTAGGCTTTATTTTTTTTTAGGTTTTCAGGCATTTTTCCTGGCCTGGAATTTCAATTTCCAGATCATTTCGAAGTATTCAAGGACTCGTACAATCCATATACCAAATTTTCTAAAATGTTATTTCTCGAAGGCTTTTTTGTTGATCAATGGTGACTTATGTGGATTTATCATTGTTTAATGTTACCTGAATTTATATTTTTTATTAACTAAACAAGGGCGCAAATTACGTGAATAACACAAGCAATTTTAAACAACAAAAAATGTAAAAGAGTATTTTTAATCTGTATTGATGACATTTAGTACTTGAATCCGACTTTACTCCGCCCGCCTTATAACAGCCACGCGCAGATCGCCACCTACACGTTACCATTGCACTGTTTCGCGAGACTCGGCGCAGTAATACAAGGCTAACTAAGTGAGTAGCTGTGTTCTTCGCATCGAGGAATGCAGCTACTATCTCAGTTGGCCTTGGGCATAGACGAAACAGCATGAACGCAAAAATTGTGTCGTCGTAAACCGGTAAGATTTTCGTATTTTAACATCGAACTTTATAATTTTTTAGGCTAGTATCTTATAACTTCTTCGGTGATCTATTGGCATAAATAATTTTAATTTTTACCGCATACGTCTTTTAGATTTTTGATCTCATGGTAATTTTAGTAATAATTACATGCACACACACAGATGAAACTTCATGATTATTGTTAACGCGCACAGGATCACATAAACGCAGGATACTATTAAATTAGTTCTCAATATTGAACAGAAAATCTCCTAGACGCCACATTTTAAAACGGATTTTTAGCAAGGGATTGTCTAATGGGAAGAAAATAGACCTTTGGGGCCGTACTTGATGTGGAGGATCGGGAAAATGGCGGTGAGAGGAATGTATTTTCAAGTGGAATCATTTAGTGCTTAAAATATAATGTTTTAATAATTTACTCAGTAGTGGCACAAGCCACCTGAGACAAGGGAAGGGAATTGATTCCTCGATTGGGAAGCAAAGAAATTTTTACTTATTTTTTTTTTACTTTAGCAGGGATTTGGCTTAGCCCAAATAGAGGGTCTGGGGGAGCCGATGTAAGCTCTCCCAGTGGGGTCCGGGACAAAGCACGGAGGCTGAAGCATTTTACACAATTTGAGGCCCTAATTTTGGCTTCCTGAGAATACACTAGAAACATTGTTAATCGTTGGTAATACATTTTATTTACAAATTAAATTAACTGAAGAGTCTAAAGATTAGTTTTTTTTTAATATTAATACGTTACCTTTAACTAACACTGAATAATTTACGCTTGTGAAGTACTGTGGCTTAATTTTTACTTTTCAAACGGCCAAACATTCAGATGGAGTTTCTCGAATTAATTTTAAAACGTGATGATGATGGGTTAGGCCCCCCGAATTTGTGTACACGTGTTGTAGAAGATTAAACTGGAAATATCGGCAAGGTGCAAGCCGTATAGCAACCAAAGAGTACCAGAAGATTGCCACCTTTATCGTGGTTGCAGATACATTGCATCTTTTTGCTTGCAAGCCAAATATACCTGTTACACGGAAAATGCAAAGCCCCTCCAAAAATGTAAACACAAAAACTGCAGCGTAGTGATTTATATACAAGGGAGATACTTTATCCCTTCTTTCGCCTTCAAGAACCTAAGTCCAGAAGACGTTCTGACGATCTTAGCTTAGAAATTAGTTTCCCCGTTTTAACTGTCTTGAAAACAATCTTAAAGAAAAAGGAAGGAAAAATGTTCAATCAAGTTCGTTACATAATAAACAAAAGACTGATAAAACAATGATTGTTTTCCTAACTAATACTGTAAACAAAAAGGTCTTACTCTACTCTCTCTAATACTATAATATATATGCCATGGTGTAATAAAAAAAATTGTAAAACAATCAAATGGCTTTGTGGTAAAAAAAAAAAAAAAAGCACCTGCGTACAGGACAGATTATCCATGTTCTACAAGTAATTTACACAACATTTGGCAAAAAGAAAAGTTTGCCTATAGTTGCAATTCCCAGTCTTTCTAAAAATATCTCAAAATATTCACTTAAAATATTTTCCTTTTTATCCAACATTGTTAGACACAAAAATTGTCTTTTTTTTTAAATCAAGTACGAAGATAAAGTACACTCACACCTCACACAAAAGAACTCAATATGGCCATTCCAATTACAACCTTGTTTAACAAACTACTGTTAAGTTTCAAATAAGGTCGGATTCGATAACCCAACTGTTGTTTCTGGTTGCTATTTTAACAAAGGCTGTATTGTCAGTTTTTGGGAAATATTCAAATAAAAGTCCAGTTTTACATAACTTTACTGAAACAAGTTATGAAAGCCAATGAATAAATGACGAGTTATCAAAATACCAGATCCCCTCCCCCAGGCCATCCCTACCAATCCTCCTCTTCAGAGATATACTACTAGCAGTGTCTATTACTTTTTGAAAAACTAACGACCAGCATCAGCTACTATAAAAAGAATGCTGAAACACAGCTCAGGCAAAAAGTACAAAACTGAATGACATATGTTTATTATTGTTTTGTAAGGAGATGTATCTCCAAGCCAGCCCTACTGGAATACTGACCTAGCATAGTTCTGGTCGAAAACCAGAACTAGTAAACCACACGAGATATTTTCTTTCGTCTCCGTTAGCGCTTACTGACTGAATTTGCGATTTTAATGACCCAAGGCAGGAAGGAACTAAATGATAGGGCCAGTGGCTAAATCGTGCCCAATTTATTTTTAACAAACTAACTCATCAATCTGTTCTTGTTATGTAGTAACGTACCAAAATATGTTCATTCATTTTCATATAACCGATTTTAAAATCCTATTTAAAATATGTTAAAACTAAGTCTCTAATTGTTTTCGAAAACCGGGTTCAAAGCTATCAATGATGTTCGCTCATACGATACACACCGCCTGAACCTAGATGCATTATTACGTGCAAATATTACCTCTCAGCTTTACCTACAAACCCCAAAATAGTTTCATGATGTTGACCAATTATTTCTGGTAAACGTTTAGGCCCACCTTGAATAAAAATTGTTTTTCTTTCAGTTGAGGTTATATAGACTTATATTTCCGCAATCAGCCCATTCATGCTCAAAATCATTTTTCCACATTTGCAGAAATACTGTTAATATTCTGCACACAAGACTACACCAACTTATACACAGTAGACTAAAAATTCAACTCGTTAACGTTACACAGAGCCACATCTCAGGTTCAGGAAAAGCCCTACAGGCAACACAGTAAATTGCAACTACTAGGCAAACACATTATCACATGCACAAAATAATAAACTTTAAAAAAACGAAGGACGACTTTCTGCTTGCTAAACAAACTCGTACTTAGTAATATACACACAATTAACACATTCAACTCCATACTCCCTGACAAAATACTCGTTAAAAAAAAGTTAGGAATGAGCACAGCAGAACGGCCAACAATGCAGAGACTATCGGACCAGTTTTGCTTCTGTTTCTCACAGCAAGTGGGGGAGAGATACTGTATTACACACAAACTAAAATAAAATGTAACCTGCCATTTTTTTTTTAATATCAAAGTTCTTGCAGGTCTTATCGATAATGTCTTACTACAAGTTTGTCACGACGGAAAACTTGTTTAACTTTTCATTTAGCACTGTGCTGGTCAATAATATTAACAGCACCTTCTAGCAAGGGAGAAATTCAATTATTATTATGCAAAAATTTCACACTCTGTAACAAACACATTTTCAAGAGAATCTTAAATCCTTAAAAGCACTGCCATAAATACTAAACAATTTTTACAGCAACAATTTGAAACATGGCTAAGCAGCTTAAAAAACATATTTCCTAGCCTTTAGTGTACTGTGCAGAAAGCCAAAATTGCAGTAGGTAATCACTTCTTGCACATAACAAGTTCAAATCTATACACGCTTAAGCAATAAGTGTAGCAAAAAGACAACTCAAAACCCTGTCAAAAGTAAAGTTTTCTGCAAACAAGCTTTGGCAAGTTTTTTTGTGTGTAGAAGATTTAAAAAAAAAACGTTTTGTTCTCTAGTGTGTTTACTTATATTTCGGTGACCCACGCAGCCAGCATTTATTTCTCCATGATATTAGACTTACGTCATCGATTTCCCCTTAATACAATAAACTTACAAGAAATCGTGGGATTCGGCAGATGGGAGCGAAGAAATGGATGGAATTTTGAGAAAGTATTTTTCTTATTGCTTTGCGTAGCAACTTGCTGAAAGTCAAATTTTGCTTTCAATCTCGTAACTAGTCATCCACCCCTATGTATAATGGGCACCACATAGGAAATTTTATTAATTAATAAAGGCAAGAAGCAAAAAAAAAAAAAAAAAATTAAGCGGAAGTAGATCGTTACTCATCACACTAAATTTCAAATGTCATACGTTCGAAAGACAGTAAGGCAAATTTTATTGCAACAGTTTATAAATTGTTGCGTAGACAGAAGCAAACAATGTTCATCCAGCGAGATTGACAGAACTGAATTACACTTTTTTACGGTCTATGCATCAAGGTGCAAATGAAATTAGAGTAGGTAGCTTCACTATTTTTCCCAATGAATTTTGAATACAACAATATTTTACTAACGCTGAAGTTCAACACATGCGTTATTAACATAATTACCTAATGTTTAACATTAGCCATGTTAAAACTACATGTAACCAACTCTAGTAACTTACAATTTTTAAATTGATTAACTAGAATCTTACCAGTTTGTGGTGATGATAATGCTAAGAGCTGCCGGTCGGCACAGTACACTAATAAGCTCACTAACTTACCATTATTTCATCAGGATTAAGATGCTGGACATGACCAAATTCTATGGCCGCAATCAATTCGTGCTTATTACCATTTAGTTGCTCCTTCACTTTTTTCTCCCTCCCTTCCCCCTATTTCTATGGCATAATGCATCTTCCACGTGCTCACCTGAGGAGCTAATTATAATACACATACAGTTGTGAAAATAAATCGCGGCAGAAGATCAAGGCCCAATCGATGCCTTGTAATTACACACTTTAACGCATTCCCCAACAAGTCGCAAAGTATATAATTATGGGCATTTCATAGCCAAGTCTCTTCAAGATTACCGGACAACACAACTCACTAAAGTTCATCAATCCTTTTCATAGATTTTTCTTTTTTTTTTTTTCTTAATAAAGTACAGGAACACGATTGAATAGTTGCATAATAGTTCCACAATAAGTCGTTTGCGAGAATCGTTGACAAATTGTGAAGAGAGAACTACATCAAAATCTGCGAGGGAAAGATTCACAAGAACATAGCCCAGGCGTACAGACTGAAGCTGCCGTGGTTTACCAAGACGACAAAGCAGCTTTCCTCGTTACTCGCTCTGCCAGATTGTTTCGTCACAAATGCTGTCCTCGTAAAGCAGAGTTTCGGCAATGGCACTTTTTTCCCTTACTCAGCATGGCTTAATACATGCTTACGGGTAAACCCAAAAGTAAGGTTAATTTTTTTCAATAATTTTAATTCACCAATTAAAAGTAACTATTGACGGTTTTTCTGTTTTCAACTGCGATTGCATAATTCCACAAAGGAAACCTTCATAATACAATGAAAAGCCAGAAATTCAAACCTTTTAACAAAAATGAGAAAAGTGCATCAACAGATAGTGCTTTACAAGTACAACAGGTATGAATTCTATCAACATAATGTCCGATGGTTTTTTTTGTACTGTATTTTTCACGCACAAGATGGACATTCCTTGTTGTTGAGATGCACGCTTCAAAACGCATCAATTTTGCAGCGTCTACGAAGTCCGAAGGTGAGGTTTGGTTGCGGCAGTTATCCTCCTGTGTATTTATTTCGTTGCCAGAAAATCGCGTTGTTGAGATGTTTGATGCCATCATAACATGTTAAAGCACTAACTTGCTTGAAACTCTTACTTAAAAAGGAAGGTACAAGTTAACGTATAATTATGTCGATGGATAAAACAAAGAAACTCAGCATAAAATAAAATTAGGATACATCTATATCCTAAATACACAGACACAACCTCCAGAAGACCATAACAACTGGAAACGGCGCCAAGCGGTGCGACGGTGATACCTTGAATCGGATGTTTAGCTCCACCAAATACAATTTAGAAATTTTTCACACTCGAATAAATGCAAAGAATTTCTACATTGCTGCAGGCTGAACCAACTATTATTCTGCAGGTGATCTGCACTGGATGATGTGACTGAACTGTTATGAACTGGTTACTACTTTATATGTTCAATAAAATTTAAAATTTTGTCAAATGAATTTTAAAAAAAGATGAGTGGAACATCTCTGAATCATTAAAATCAAATCAAATGGTTTTTGGAACAATGAAACCAAACACAACCAACGCTACTTATGAAAAATTAATGGGGATAACAACGAAACAGAAAGGTTGGACAAAACTAAATCTGTGACGGATGGTTGACTACACTGTAGCGTAAGATGCTGTGAAGTTTGAGGTGGTTGAGGATTTGGTGGTAATGGGACAACAAGGCGGTTGTTGCTGGCATGATGGTTTCGCATCGTCGTCGCGCCGCATAGCCTCGCTCACGATGGAGTGACTAGCTCGCTGCCAGGAGTATGGGTCTTCATGTGGATGCGCAGACGGTCCGACTTGGCGAAGGCCTTCTGGCAGTGCGAGCAGGTATACGGCTTTTCGCCCGTGTGTATGCGCATGTGCACCTTCAGCTTGTCGGACTTGGTGAACGCTTTGGGGCATTGCGTGCACGAGTACGGCTTTTCGCCCGTATGGATGCGCACATGAATGCGCAGCTTGTCGGACTTGGCAAACGCCTTTTGGCAGTAGTTGCACGTATAGGGCTTTTCGCCCGTGTGTATGCGCATGTGCACCTTCAGCTTGTACGCCTTAGAATAGGCCTTCTCGCACATGTTGCACGCAAATGGCTTCTCGCCCGTGTGTGTGCGGATGTGGTCTTGAAGCTGGGTGCTCTTGATGAACGCTTTCCCGCAGTACGTGCACGTGTATGGCTTTTCCCCCGTATGCGTCAGCAGGTGGTCCTTCAACTTCTCCGAACGGCTGAAGCGCTTGGGGCAGTGCGGACATGCGTGGGGCTTCAATGGGGCGTTGGCTGCAGCGGCGGCTGCTGCAGCCGCTGCTGCTGCGGCGGCGGCAGCAGCGACCGTTCCAGCCGCCGTAGAACCTGCGGTACCTCCTCCGCCGGCCACCGCGGGCTGGTGTTGTTGCTGCTGTTGTTGTTGTTGCTGCTGCTGTTGTTGTTGTTGCTGTTGCTGCTGCTGCTGTTGTTGTTGCTGTTGTGCTTGTTGTTGCTGCTGGTGGGCATGATGTTGATGTTGAGTGGCTTGGTGATGGGCATGATGGTGCGATTGGTGCGCCGCGTGCTGTGCTTGATGTTGGGCTTGCATCTGAGCACGCTGGGCCTGGGCCTGCTACAAGAAACATTAAAAAAAAAACAGATTAAGTATTTTCCTTAATACAATGCTGTTCAGCAAACTACAGTAACGATGTCCAAGGGTCCTTGGAAAAAGCATTGTTAAATCAGGTTTATTGTTATAAACAATTACCCTTGCGTGCATCGTTGTTTGACGAGCTTCAAAAGTAGCATTGTTATAACGGGTTTATTGTTATAACAGGTATTGTCAACTGTACTTTGAGAGTCGTTGGATCAGCATAGTGTAGAATCACTGCATCAGAATCATTGATCAGCATAGTAATTCTATCAGATTCAGATCAGGTACAGAAAATACGCAATATTTCCTTGAAGCCCAATTTTTCCAGGGGAGTCATAATTGGTTTCTATTGCCTAACCGAAAATATACACTTCCAGTAAATTTTTGCATTCAGTTCCTGGATGCTGTTTACCCTAGAGGAATTAAAACTCTCTAGGGTAATGTATGTTTTCGGTCAGGCAATAAAAACACAAATCAACCAGGCCCAGCCCTAGTATTTCTGTTTTTACTGCCGACAAAAACATACATTACCTGATTTTCCTTATATAGCAGACCTCGTCAACATGACGGCGGGGCCAACGATGACGATCACCCGTGCTACGAGCCAGCTGGGCCGCAGTGTAAATACCCTGTGAACCGGGCGACATCCATGCGGGAGATCGTGAACGGAGATCAGAAGATAAAGCGACGGGTCGTCCAAAGGGTGCCAAACCGTTATTGGCAGGAGAGGATCAGGTCAGTCGAGCGACCGGCGAACGACCGTGCAGCCACAGGGCGGAGCAAGGCGATCGTGAAAACATGGTACGGCCCACAGTAGGAACCGGACCGTACACTAGGAGAATGTGGAAAGCATGGATGGCGACCGTATTCTGGGCAAGGTAGATGAAAAAAGTTAGGCATGCAAACATGACAAAATAGTGTGTGTAGTGTGTACTGTCACGGACGGAGCCGAAACAGCAGTCGTGGTAGCAGCGGAAATTGTCACAGGGACGGCAGAATAACCAGTCAACAAAGGCGGGACAGGGAATTCCACTGACGCCAAACTTGGAACCCTTGTGGAATCGGAGGGGTGACCGTGATGCCTGCGAGGGGCATCCTGACTTGTACCAGGATGAGAGGATGCAGAAGAAGGCAATGCTGGGGCTTTTGACGAAGGGCGACTGTAGGGTGATCGACGAGTATTGGAGCGTGAAAAGGTCTGGAAAACTGGGAAAGGTCTGGTGTTGCACGCAATAGGCGCCAAAGTAGCTGCTGAGAAACGTCTTGATTCGATGATGGGACGCCATCATCCGTGTTTGAGGCGGTCATGACACCGAAGCTTGGCAGAAGGAAAACAATGGCGGTATGCCAGCAGGATGCGCGCGAACAGAACAGCGTGCATTGTCTGGTGGCATGGGGCAGAAACACAAAGAAGTCGTCTCGAGAGCCCGCAGGCCCCGGTTGCGACCGTGAAATGTGAAATGAAAAGGGGAGGAAGGTGCCGGCATAGGACGGCCAGGCTGCTAGATATGTAGTGAGGTCGCAAGTGATGTTATGTTAGCAGTTTGATTGGGCTAATGCCATCATAGGGGCCGCGAACCTGCAGTAAGCCTCTTGAAACACGTAGAATAATAAATACCTCATTAGGCGTATTGCCCAAGGTCCCCCCCCCCCCCCCCGTTGCTTCTATCATCCGAGTGTATACAACATCAGGGGTGCTACAGAAGAGAAAGAGAAAAGGATGGCGACCGAAAGGGATCACCGAGGCCTGTCCGACAGCTCGCTGAGGGACAAACGGTGCCCCAGACAAGTGCAGATTGACGTGCGAAGGTATCGAGACAAAGTAAAACGGAAGGAGGCAGAGTACCGGAAGGGAGAGCGTCCGTGAAGACCAAAGGCACACCGGAGAGATCAGGAGAGCGTTCTGGTCGAGTACGAAAATGTAGCAATGCTAGCCTGGATCGAAATCGAGGAGGCGACCGAAGCTGTCGTTACCATGCGGTAAACACGGTGTCGGGAGTAAAATTCCATCTGACTGGTCTTGCAGTCCTGGTGTTGACCTCTGAATGAAGTCTTCCTTCGTCATATTGTTGTCATTGTCGTCCCCCCCCCCCTTTTTGTGTTTGTTGTCGTACCAAGAAAACTTTATTACAATAAAGAAAAGGGGAAGGGTGACCGCTGTTTGCGGTCGACAGGAGTCGGTAGGAAAACTATCTATGGGCGGGTGACAGGAACCTTTGTTGTCGCTCTGCAGCGGTCGACGAGGATGGCGGCATACGGCAGTCTGTACAGGATGGCCCGACATCTTGTCTTCGGTGATGGTCTTCCGAAGGGGGAGTGGACCAGGCCGCTCGCTGGCCGGCTGGGACGATTCATGAAATCCCAGGGTTGGAGACCTTAGTGCCAGAGACCACGACCAGCAACAAAGGGTAGAGTGACAAAAAGTCTGGTGAGCACATGTGAGGGACCGCAGCGTAAGGTCCCGGGCTGGATGAAAAAGCTGTCGGAGACGAGAACTTCAAGGCGAGTTCAGCACAGAGGAGACAACAGCCGTAGTAGAGGAAGCGGCGACCAGTGCCAGATCCGAGAAATAGCAACCAACCGGTGAGGCAGATGGATCACATGCTGAAGGACTGATGGCCGAGTCCGAAGAAGAGGACCGAGGAAGCCGAGGAAAAGGAACAGGCAACCGGAGGTTGTGGCGGCCGGTCGAAGCTAGCGGTGGAGGAAGCAGGGTTCGAAGAAGCTGAAGCGGCGACCGGTGGCCATGGAGGTGATCAACGTGGAGGCGGGAGGTGGAGGTGGTCCCCAAGGGTGGTCCGGGCGAGCGACCGGAGAAGCAGATTTTTGGCGACCGGTCAAAACGGAAACCAGACGCCGGAAGGGAGAAGAAGAATCCGGTAAGCCCAAGACAACTGGAGAATCCATTTGTCGCAGTTGGGCTGCAGATGAGAACACTAGAAGGGCGACCAGGTAACCGAAGGAGAAACCACAGCCTGAAAGAAGTCGGGAGAGCCGAAAAAGACCCACTCGTGGTGGTGCCCTAGGAAGAAAGAAGAAGCCAGCTCAACTCGGGCGTTTTATATAGAGGCCTGCGCGCATGCACAGAAGGGAGCTACGAGCACGGCAGGGAAGCCAACTTTCATCGCTCGGAATGGAGCCTTGTAAAACGGGCAACGGATGTTTTCGTCAGCAGTAAAAAAAATTTTTATATTTAAATCGTGATTTAAATCAATCCACCCTTGGGGTCTACTGTTTTAGTCGAATTCATTTCCAACATGTGTTAGTGTAATACATTTCCAACTCATTTGACCCTTTATAATTATTATGTCATACCAACAGAATATTAATCCGTACAGTACATATTTTAAGTTTTAGCAAAAGTAGTAAAATGTTTTCATTTTTTTTAGCTTAAAAAAAAAAAGAAAAAATGGCCTAGGCCGAAACAAAGCTTCACACAAAAAAATTAGCTTCACGCAAATTAGCTTCACACAAAAAAATTCACTGGGATGTGAACCGCACAATCGACAACAGAAAACAGTTCACCACTAATTTTCGCTCAAATTCACAACATAGATATCTCCAGTTTCTACCAAATTTTCGACAAGCACCCACTTGTCTTCTTAAGCCTTCCTAAGAGTTTGTTTTGACTCTCGTCTATATTCAAGTCATTGGTCGCGTTCAAACATGGAACGTCGCACAGCCTCCGGTATTTACGAGGCATTAGCTCTGTGTCCTCCTTCTGCCTTCTACAGCCGCAAGTATTCGCATGCAACTCATGCAAAGCTATTCTAACCAAGTGTCGAATCAATGGATACTGCTGCATTGTGATGGATTCGAGACACATCTGAGGCAATTGTCTCTTCTGGAGTTCGAGTAAATCAACATCTTAGTTCTTTCCCATCCAATTGATGGTTGGTGTCCATGCAATGGACAGCAATGCCGTTGTCTTCCACGGCGCTGCGGTCATTGCATTGTTAACAACCACGAAATTGGATAGGGAAAGAACTAGGATGTTGATTTACTCAAACTACAGAAGAGACTTGCCTCAGATGTCTTGAATCCATCACAATGCAGCAGCACCTATTTGATGGATGTTCTCTCGTGAACATTCAGGGCCCGGCCATCGTATCCAGCGATTAGACACCTGGTCGGTAGAGATAAGAGTGGGTTGCTTGTGAATACTTGGAGTTGTAGAAGGAAGGAGCAGGACACAGAACCAATGACTTGTAAACACCGGAAGCTGAAATGACGTTCCAAGTTTGAACTCAAAACAATGACAGGAATGTAGACGGAGTCGAAACAAACCCTTCGGAAGCCTGAAGATGTCAAGAGGATGCTTGTCGAAAATTTGCTAGGTACTGGAAATATCTATGTTGTGAAACTGAGCAAACATTAGCATCACATGTGGACTAAATAAACCCCTCAAAATTTCAAATGGTAGTAATTCTCACAATTACCGTAAATCGCCTAATAAACGCCCTGGCTTTGTTAACGCCCACCCCCCAAAAATGCCGTAAGGTCAGGAATCGTATAAGAGCTTTATTATCACCCCCCCCCCCCCCTCTCCAAATCTTTTTTTTTTAAGTCAATCGTGAAATTGACTAAAAGCTTCAAACGTTTAAAGAAATCAACGTATTATCCCTTTAAATCTTGGTTGTTCTGCAGCAAAATTAACGAAAAGATTCATAAATTTTATGAAATCAACATTTAATTCAACACGATTCACGGAAGCATTTGTAATCGCGTAAAAATGATTCAGTCTAGTGAAAACGCTATACCTTTTTCTCATTTATTCTCAAATTTAGTTTATTAGGTCGCCCTCCTTCCAATATCTAACATAATTCAAAGTTAAAACTAATTTTAACCTTCACAAAACCTTCAAAACAGACATGCAATTCACGACCGGAAATCGCTAACCGGAGTAGCGTCATAACGGACGTTGTAGACCGGATATTTCAAGCACTTACGCAGTCTTGACGCGTCCACTACTGGGGCTCCACGGGGCCAGACTTACGCGTCTATTTCCGCAGGAACTTCCGTCTTGGACGACAACATATAACTCTATGGTGATCAATTTCAACACACGCGTTTTCCAGTGGTGAATCACGTTGTCTGTTCTGGAGGTTTGTTTGTTTGAAGGTTATAAATTAATTTTAACTTTGAATTATGTTAGATATTGGAAGGAGGATGATCTAATAAACTAAATTTGAGAATAAATGGGAAAAAGGTAAAGAGTTATCACTAGACGGAATCCATATTACACACATCGATGAACGATCGTGTACGCCTAATGCTCCCGTGAATCGTGTTGGATTAAATGTTAATTTCGTTAAATTTATGAATATTTTCGTTAATTTTGCTGCAGAACAACCACGATTTAAAGGAATAAAACGTTGATTTCGGTAAACTTTTAATCAATTTTCCGAATCACTAAAAAAAAAAAAAAAAAAAAATTGTGTTAATGCTAGATTGAACTCAGACCACGCACGTGAATAATCAACTTTACCGTGATGGATTTAGGCCTAAACGGCCATCCCAAAAATTAGCCGTGTTAATGCCCTCCACTTTTTTTTATCAAATTCATTTTAGCCACCCATGGGCGTTTAATATGCGATTTACGGTATACAGATGATAGAAGCCTTTGCCTACTAGCAGTGAAGCGTTGAATTATTGCATTGTTGTGTCATCTCCTTCTTGTATTTGGATAATATAGCATCTTTTGAAGTCTCTATGGCAGTTCCATTGTATCTGTCTTATTTGTGTATGCAACAATATAGCGAAAATAATACTGAAATAGGCTAATACAACGAAAATTGTTACAATAAACAGACATTGTTAAAACACTGTTCGGCATTTTACCAAAACCCAGTCTCCTAGTTACAGGTTAGGAAAAAATAACAGTACTGACATGATCCAGTTGGCTTAGTTTTTAATAACGTATTGACGATCTTTAGCAATTCGATCACTTCATCTTCCGCAGAACCAATTAAGTGCAAGCCAACCAATCGTCAACTACCAACAAAACAGTCAAATCCAGGGGAACTTGGTGTAATTAATGCAGGGCAACTCTTCCGAATGTCAATCTCGTAGCAGTCGCCACTTGGCCAGTAGACCTTACAAAGCACTCGCCATTTCACAATTTTTACTCGCCACATACCAAATACGTCTTGTATGATGCAAGGTTTCTCTAATTTATGCATTAACAAAATTGTGCAATTTTCTTAAACTCCAGTATTAATGCAGAGAATCCATTTATATAGCCCTTATAAATCTGAGCACGCCGCCGCAAACCGTTCGTCTCTAACTTATACGGTTCCAGAGATACCCCTTTTTTAGTGGCATGCTCTGTAGCTGGTCGCCGTTTTGGCGAGTAAAGCTAAATTCCAAGTCGCCAACTGTTGATTTCCACTCGCCAAATGGCGACCAACATTGGGAAGGGTTGATGCAGGGAACTTAATTTTTCGCAGAACTTACACAGACCCAATTAAGTGTAAATCAACGAATCATCAACCACCAACATTCAATAAAAAAATCCAACAACCAGTTGTGCTCTACCTGAAGATGTCAGATACGCGCCCTCCCTCAGTGTCTTTAAACGTCGCCTGTCCCTATGCAATACCGCGGGATAATTTGTGGTTTCCACGGTTTTTTTTCTGTCCTTTTGGATTTTCGCCGTGCTTGGATTCTTATTTATACTTTATTATACTTTACCAAACAACAACTTGTGTTACTTGGGTAGAATATAGATTTAGTTTACTAAATTTGGTTCTTGTGGTTATGTGGTGGCAGAGCTCAACCTGGAAAGGGGACCACAACGAAGGCTCTGCCAAACCGGCTGTTCAGGCTTGGCCATCTTCGAAGGTTTTCAGTTCGAATCCACAGGTTTGCCCTTTCTCATACTCTACGTTTCCCTACTAATACAATGTCTAAGTTAGCTCATTTCAAAATAAGAGACGACTTCTATTCGAGCATTAGCTAGCTTTATAGGACTGCCGCCTCGCCACATAAACAGTGGCAGCACAGCTGCCTATACACAATGGGAAGGCATCGTGCAACACTTGACCAACCACAGATTATATGGATCAGCGAGGGAATGGGCTAATCGAATCAGTTATAGGCCAACTGTTATAGCAAACTGTATATAACTAAGGCTGCACCAAAACCGATAAAGGATCGGATTGTTTCCCAATATTTGTGGTATCGGTACCAGATTATTATCAACAACTTTCATCGAAATATCGATAGCTCCCAAACTGTTCGAGATTACGACATGCAGCTTGCGGCGTTTTGCTCGGGAAATCACCGAATATCTTCCTAGCTATCTTTTAACTATTGGTCTTGAATAGCGGTAATTGGTGATTACTGTAATATCTGAACAACATTGCAAGCAGGGAAAAGAACACAAAGTCACATACTATTCTCTTGAATTTTTGTTGGCAAAGCTGTGTAAAGGATGTCAAGTACACTTTGCTATTCTGACCGTGAACATGAAGGTGGTCCGGAACAGCAAAGTATATATGACATTCTTTAAACAGCTAATACCACAGAAAACTCAAGAGGAATAGTGGAACTCTTCCATTTGTGACTTTGTGTTTGTTTCCCTGCCTAAGAATGTTAACTGTTGGTTACTTACTATTTTAATTTTTTTTTTGTTTACGTTTTTTTATACGCTTAGATTTCAAAGTTAAGGATATTTACCGTTCCAATATCCTTGCAAATTTTCGACAGTCAGGTTTTCTGGAGTTGGAGGGGCTCAGAACGACTGTCTTCCTCAGGCTACCACATCACCGCTTACTTCGTCGTGAACGTTCGTCTGCTTTCGTTCGTCGAA